>BQNB010082232.1:0-22753 GCA_026074375.1 Tanacetum coccineum | reverse complement strand
GATACGTCGTATAGGTCTAGAATAATACGGCGTATTTGCTGTCAAATCAGTAGAGTCAACTTTCTTAAACTCTTCGTTTATGCTTCAAAACACGTCCTTTTCTCCATCTTTTGCCAAATACTCGATAATTACTGCAAATAACAAATATAAACAATTAAGTACCAATTAATGCAATAGTTGTATCAAATGGGTTAAGAAATACGAGATAAATGACGCTATTTAGATGACCTTATTTGATGTCATCAGTCTACTACTCCCCTTCAAACTCATGCCTCCTCTCTACCCTAGCAACATGATCTGTCAACTCTAATCGCTTATGCCTCTCCTCAATAACTTGCCTCCCCAAATCATGGTTCTCCCTCTGAATATCATATATAGCATGCCACAGAGCTACTCTCTGGGCATCAGTCTGACATGCCCATGCCTCTAAAGCTAATACCAGCCTCTATATAGCACTAAATGTCACTGTAGCTCTCTCCTGCTCTCGCTCTAAACTCCTAAACCTATACCTCTTTGAAAAGATCTCATCTCTAACTGCCCTAACCTAGTATACAACTCCCTCAAATCCTTATCATAACCCTCGAACAAAGTAGGTGGTAGCGCTTCCAAACACTAGGTGTGATCATAGAGTATGCTCCCGTAAAACTCTAACTGTGCCCCTACCTCTAAAAACTGATCCTCATCTACAGGTATGGTGGCTGCTGGGGTAGCCACTAGCGAAGCTATGGTGATGAAACTACTAGGGATGATGGTGAAACTGGCAAGGAACCAGACGACCACTCAGAAGATGGCGGTGTCAGAACAGGTGCAACTGGTGGTGTATAAATCGAAATGTCAGTATAAACTTTGCCATCCTCGAGATCTACCCATGTAACAAAGGTGGGTTGTCTAAATGCAGATACCCTCTTTGCTCCCTCATGCTCTAGCACAGACCTAGATCTCTGCCTTACCTCATACGTACTAGGTGTTATCTCCTTAGTCGACTCAAGGGCACGACGCCTAGCCGCCCTATATCTAGGACCTAAAGGCTTGCTCACGGCTGTATCAACAATCAGAATTGCCTGCTGCTAACCCTCAGGTGTAGCCTCCTCATCCTCCATACCAGGACCCTCATCCTCTAAACCCTATCCCTCGTCATCTAAACCCTGACCCTCGTCATCTAAACCGTAACCCTCTCTCTCGTCATCTGAATCCAAACTCTCATCCTCTGACCCCTCTCTCTCAGAATCTGGCTTCGAGCTCTCACCCTTAGTATCCTCAATGAGCTGAGATGTACCTCGGTACCTCTTCCGTACTGGAAGGGTCGAAGATGGTGATGGTGATAGTGTCTCGTAAGAGGATCTATACCTCTTACAGAAGGAAGACAGGGACAAAGCAACGCCTCCGCTATTCGGGCTGACATGCCCGGGGATAGGGTCGGCTGAGTACGCACGGCCATACGTGCGGTCCTACGGTGGAACGAAATTTAGGTGGGTGTAGGGGTGGGTGAAGCATGAATAAGTGGATGATCGGGTGACAATGATGTGGTGGAATCCGATGAAGCTAAAGAACGAGATGAAATAGTCCTAGTACCTAACGACTTAAAAGCCGCATACTCCTCACTCATAAAGGGTACTCTAGAACCTAATGCCCGCGACTCCTCTGCCTCTGAGGGAGCCTCCTCTGACTCTGAATCAGTATCTGTATCAACTAAATGTGCCTGCCTAACCGCTACATAAGGGTCATCAGGTAATAGGACGGGCACTCAGGAGCTCTGAGCTCCGTCAGCCTGGGTGATAGTCTCCGAATCAACATAAGCTGGGGTAGACATGACCTGTGATAACACGATAAAGGGTATAAGTACTCCCATAAAATATCATTACTCAAATTATCAGCATAACTCTGCTTACGTATAGTAAATCAGCATAACGCTTGAAATTAGGTGTTCGTAACCGTATATATGTATATATATACTTGTATATATATAATTCAGATATACCAAGAGGTACGAACGGCAAACAAACACCAACAAGGTTCGATACAGCACAAGCGCCTCAGAGCCTCATGCAATGCAACAACATAACTACCAAAGACACATCCTCAATCAACATTGCTACCAGCAACATGTCTACTAAAGCTCTCAGGGCATCATGCAATACAACTAAGGCAACATGGTAAACACTTAGCAATCAACAACAATCTAAACCTTAATGCTCGCAAGCATTCTCATACCACATTACTACGTGAAAGTACATATTACACGATATGTACGTTCAAGGTCAATTCATTTTCAGGTGGACTCAGAATTCACATTTTTCCCTCCCTTTCCCCTAACATAATTTAAGAAAACTACCCCCATCGTTTCATAGTCCTTCATGAATTTAAGCATAGTTGATCATGCTATGCGTAATTTAGGAAAACCATGAACCGCTCGGGCCAGTCAATAGTACAAAAAGTGGATTTGGTCACACATGGGCAAAATGGAACGGCCACACATTCACATATTTATGTGGCTAAAGGTACCAAAATAGAAAACATTTACTAATTAGCCACACATAAAATTTTTGATTGTGTGACCATTAGAACTGTATTGCCACACATTCAAACATTATGTGGCTAAAGGTAACTGGTAATATTATTTAGCCACATATGAATTTGGAACGCGTGACAAATACAAGTAATCTTGAAGCATTAGTCATGATATACATATAAATAGTGACAAATATATGTCACAACACACATTAAACACTAAGTCGATGAACAATGTGACCAAATGGCATATATATCACATGAAAATAATTTTTTTATGTTTCAAATCATACAGTTAATTCTTGTCACACAGTAATTTAAGGTGACTGCTATCTTTTGCTAATTAAATGTAGCTACATATGAATTGGACGCGTAGACAAATTAAAAGTAGGTTGAATCATTAGTCAACGATATACATAGTAAATATGACAAATATAAGTGTCACAATACAACCTTCTTTGAACACTGCGTGACCAATAAAATGCGATATATGTCACACTAAAACTGTTGTTACACTTATTATACAGTAGCCAGCACAAATCCCATACACAATATGGTCACGTAATTCTTAATATGTTATGTATTCATAAAGTTTAGTTCTGTGTTAATGCTTGCCAAAAGCTAATGTGTATAGTCACATTTTACTTCTACACGATCATGTGGCTATATAGCTTTACAATAAGCCACAACAAAAGCACAAAATGTGTGACTAAAAATTATGTTTTGGCCACAATTTAAGGAGATTATATGTGACCAAAAATATTCTAAACCAAGTCACATCGTGCGCTATCTTGTGGCTATTATTATAGAGAAAAAATTTAAAAACGTGTTATCATTACATATTCATTGGGTGTGTTGTGTGTCTAAATTCATAATGGTCATAATGGATCACATAAGAGTGTTATGTTTATAGTGATCCTAAATCATGGACTGACCGATAGTTTTGTCAACAAATTACTTACAGTGTAGCCAAAATCCAGTACATATGTCACGTAACATTAAGTATTGTGTGTTTAAAGTTTAGTTTGTGTTAGGCTTGCCAAAAGCTAATTTGTGTATAAGTCATATTACTTCAAGCAAAGATCATTTGTGACTACTATGATGGCCTTATAAATAGCCACTACAAATCACAATTGTGTGACTAAATTATGTTTATTGCCACATTGATAAGGTGATATATGTGACCAATATATACATGACAGTCACAGTCGTGAAGTATTCATAGTGGCTATTATATATAGAGCAAAATGTGAAAGATCGTTACATTAAATTTCATAATAGTTTCACATGTGAGTATTCTGTGTGATTCTAAATTCATTCAATGTCAAATATGGTCACTAAGCCAATATGAAAGAATATGTTTATGTGTCTAAATCATAGACCTCCAGTTTGTCATATATTTATTTAAGTAGTAGACAAAAAACCGGTACATTGGTCACGTAAATAAGCCTAGAACTACTTTTATGTTTTAAAAAATATAAAACAAGAAATAAAAACAGTGATGTTACACCCCAATGCCCAAAGAATCGAACCCGCAGACCAACCCTTACGGAAGTCAAAAGCGGGAATTACCAACTGCAAAAGTAACCTAATCGCTAATTGTTTGCATTTCTCTTTTATAATATAGAAGTTTAAGCTTCATTGTTATTTCTGCTAGTAGCTTCACAATAGAGTTGCTTATCTAGAAATTGCTTATTAATCACCTAATGCTTTTATCCATCAACCATTGTCTTAGTATTCAACAGTGTGTTTCTTCCACTGTTTAAAATCTCGAAATCTTCAGCAAACTAAATAAGTGTGCGTAGTCTTATTTGGTAGAACAAGCTTTTCTCGGTGCAGCTTCTATTTACTTAAGCGCTAAAAAAGTTTTTGTTTTAATAAAAGTATACATTAGTTAAATATGCTTTTAGTTTATAAAAAGTAATTAACAATTTTAATTATAAAAATAGTAGATTTTTAGATTAGCTTATTATATAAGCTAGGCTTAATTATTGCTTATTATCTAATGCTTTAATAATTGCTCAGATTTGTGTTGTCTCATTCACTTTCTCTAAGGTAGTAGTCGGGAGCCTATACGGTCTAAAAACCGAACCAGACATGGCCAGACCGTACAAGACCGAATGGTACTAAAAAATGCAGACCGAGGACCGACTGAAATTGGGTATGGTCCGATTCGGGGTCAGCCACAGGTCCGAGTTCGGTCTTTCTGATTCGGTCCTAGAAGGGCATAATGGTTCGGGTTTTTGGTATGACCGACTGACAACGGACCAGCACCGATAGACTGAATCAGGTGCCAAACGCCGAACCAAGTAAAATGAGGGACTGGACCTGAAATACGTTCGATATCCGGTTTTCCAGTCCGGAATTATCCGTACGAAACGTGATTATCCATATACTCAGCCCTAACTCTAAGGCTCTGAGTTTTTAAGGTTTTAAAATAGCTAGATCATTTGGCGTTAGAGCTTAATTTAGATTGTTATAAACCGCTAAATGGTAAATCCAACTATTCAACTTTCAGATTGAGATACGACCCTAGACACTTAGGTTATTACTTTTCCTAAAGTAAGTTTATCTTCTAAACGGTAAGTTTTGATATACCGACGTTGCGCATTTACACGCGTCATCAACATCTACGGTTTAAAGGATATATGGCTTATTGCGTTAACGCTAGGTTAATTACAATGGACTGGGTGGGGGGGGGGGGGGGGGGGGGGGGGGGGGGGGGGGGGTCGAAACCAAAGATAAACCTAAACCCATGTGAAATTACCATTGTCATGCATGGTAATGCATAGGTGTCTATTGACACTAATAAGACACGTTACAACCCAATGCACATAGCTTTCATGACCCAATGTTAAGTACCCATTGTCCACCAATGCATTATGGTCGTACATGACACTTATAAGCTCACTACAACCCAATGTCATATGATCCAATTACCTGATGTTTAGAGATACCCATTAATTAATGCTGACTAGTTATAACCTAATGCACATAACTATCCATGACCCATAGTTAATTAACCTATTGTCACCTGTAAAGGATGTGTCATAACATGACACTGACTACACCACTACAACCCAATCATATGACCCATATGCATGTCAAATAACCCATATAATGAATTGTTGAACAATAGTGTACACGGACTAGATACGCATGTGGACCCCGTAGACCCATGTGAAATAGCCATTATTTCACAACCGTTATAGCATGAGTGTTTCTCATTAACACTTTATGCCAACATAACAACCAATTGCACATGATTCAAGACCACATGATTTAATTGGCCCATATTCGAGGCACCAATCATGTATTGGTCGATACATGACACTATAAGCCACTACAAACACAATGCACATAACCATGAGCCAATGTAATTACCTCATTGTCACCAGTCATGATGTGTCTAACTGACTCTACTAAGCAACTACAACCCTAAAAACATGACCACATAGACACATGTTAATTACCCAATTGTCACCAGTCATAGGTGTAGTTCATAACAATGAACACTCTATGCTAACTAAACCCGATGCATATGACCCATATGATGTTTAGAAATTTTTACATTATGAGCAAAAAAGTTGTTATCAATATCACATCCACTCTTCCATTTAGCATAATTTGTATATAAATATCACATTCACTCATCCGTTTAACATCTCATGTATATCAATACCATCTCGACTTGTCATTTTAACATAAGTTGTATATCAGTATCACCTTGTCTCATCCATTTAACATGACTTGTATATCAATATCAACTCGACTCCCATTGGCCACAAGGAGTTCACCTGGCTTCCGACTCCAGGTTGTCTAAAAGATAAAGAACACCGCGCGATAAGTCGGCTCTCGTAATGATCAATTACGAATAACCCAAGTATGACAAAAAAATATCAACATTACGACTCAACCGTATTAACAACTATGTAATTAACCAAATATCAGCCCGTTTAGCGAATATTTATATTTATTAAAAAAATATTTATATTTAAATTATTATTTATATATATAACTGTAATTTAATAACTTTTTATCAAAAAATTGCCTTTTCAATGAAAAATTACTCCCAATCTTTAAAATTCCCAAACATTGTCTCAAAGGGCACTTCTCAGCCAAATTCACAAAAATCAGATCTAAGTTTCATAGTCATCTATCACTCTCACACTAACTCCTTGCGTTAAAAAAATAACAAACACTTTCTTCATCTTCTCAAAGCAGATATCGGCACCACCAATCTACCACCAAATACACCACTACTACGCGCCACGCTGTGCACGACCAGCAAAGATGCCTGCGCGTGACCGCCTCTCATCTTCTCTCATCTATAACCTTTCTTCCTCTACTGTTCTCTATTCTTGTTTCTATTATAGGTACATTTATTTTGTATTTTCTTCTTCAGTCATATATATTAGAATTTATGATCTGGTTCTTCATTGTAGCCGTACTGCGCGAGCCTCACTGCGCGACCTCAGCCGACTTCACTCGCGACCTCAGCCGAGACCAGGTTTGATTTTTTATTTTATTATGTCTATTGTGTTAATTCGGATAATACGTTTTTAGTGCTTACTTGAGAAGGAGATAAACTTTGAAAAGTAAGCAATTATTTTGTGTTAATTTTTGTAGATACGAATACATGTGATTTTGGTTGGGGTCTGTTTTTTTAGAAAGCAGGTTATTTGCTTATTTTAATCAGTTTGAGAGTAGCTTGTGCGATTATTATAATTATGCTTGATCATCATAAAAGCTGTATGCGTGATTTTTTATGGGTTTTTGTCTATGAATGATACAAGTATAAAGTTAGTCATAATGTTTGCTTATTCTGGAAAAGTGTGGAAAGTATGGTGCACTTTAGTTGAAATGTTGAATGCCTAGTAATAGTGTCATCAACATATGACTTGAGTTTTTAGTGGTTGGCTATCAATAAGTTTGAAACAAGGTTAGTTATCAAATGTTAACCGGATGCTAATTTGTGATACGGTGTACAGACGATATGAGTCCGCCGGTTATTAAGGTATAGTCATTGAGTACAGTTTTGATCCAGATATTTAAGAATGAGTTGATTTTGTTTGTGTATGTCTTACACTCAAATGCATTAAATACTAATGAAACGGGTCAAAAGGGTGAATTTATCAAATGGCTAAATGAGTAGAAACTTGTCTAAACTTTTTGTGCTCACATCTAAGTATCTAACACAATAATTGGTGATTTTTTAATAGATGACATAGTATTTGGGCCTGCTATCCAACGGGACCAACTCGTTATTCATCTCTAGGTTGTTATGTTGTCTGCTGGAATTTGTTATATCTTTGTAGTGCTGTAATTAGTGACTAGAACTTCGTTTTATAAATTTAGTTCTTTTTATGATCTGAAATGACACATCACTTGAACTTTTGATTTACGTGTTCCAGTTCACGTTGCAGGTAGTAAAGAGGAGACATTTTTTAATTCCCAGGAACGGTTAAAATCCGAAGTCTGTACTCAACTTGCTTACATGATACCACTTCGAGTGGGTATGTTCCTTACTAATTTATCATTTGAATGCCGTTTAGCCTTGCATAGGCTAAGGCTATTTCTAACGTATATCAGAGAATCAAGCATGGACACTCAAAATACATAGCATCCATTTTATGACTTCAACGAGGGTTTCCTCTGCTACAAATCAGAAATGGTTTTTCTTTGAAGCTACCAGGTAGCTACTATTTCAATCACACCCGTTTGTTTTTATTATTATTGAAATGACAAATGTGAGTCTCACAATTAATGGGTTGAAAATATTTGCAGATGGTTGTACTATTGAAAAAACTCACTAACGCAACATTGCTCTCTCCATCCCAAGCTTCAGAGGAGTTTCGCCAAGGAGTTATCGCATTTTTAAGGCCCTGCTTAATGCTTTATGTTGCTGATCTACCCGTCTTGTGAATGCAAGCAGCTAAAATCCCTGCCTAGGCTTATAGACAATACTAGATATTCACAATCATCATTCCTGGTAAACGAGATAGACATTGACAAATGTTTACTTGCATTCCTTCAATCTCAGTCTGTAGCTGTTAGTGTTGGACACTAGTTGTCGCCTCTATTAAAAGTATGTGTTTGTTTAAAGTAATGAACTTTACTTGCTATGTGCCAATGTTATATAAAGATAAAACCTTTATTTTGGATTTTTTTTGCATAGACTCCTGATGTTGTGGTAGGACGGAGGCATAAAGGCAGTTCTAAGATTCGTGTAGAGGCCTTCATCACTCATTGTGTGCTTGTCACAAAGGTAACTTATAAGCAAGAACACCATTGTGTAGATGTTAAAATAGGTGTATTTACAATGTATATGTTGTTGCAGGTTGGTACAACAGATCAACTAGCATTCTTTTTACCTGGGGTCGTTAGTCAGATTGGAAAATTGACTTGTTGAAAACAATGATTAGTGGGGCTGCTGGAAGTATAGAAGCTATGGACTAGGAACTTATAGCTTTGATCGAGTTTCTCATGATAGTTCTTCAGGATGAGGCTAATATATCCAGTCTTGATGACAGCGATATTGATTTGTATATGGATAAGTCCACACTCTCATTTTTAGAGGAGCTACGCCACTTGAAAAAGCAAGATCATGGTCAACTTGTAGAGAAAAGGTCAATCCTAGAGTCTTCACAATATGATGTTAAAGTCCTTGCACATGGAACGTACAAAAATTGGATTACGACAACTTCTTCTAATGTAGACAAGCTTCTGTCAGTAATTTTTCCACATGTAAGTTTGCGTAATTCACTTATTTGGCAATTACCATGTTTGATTTTTTGCTAAATGCGTTGTGTTTGATATGCGAGTTACTTTTTGGCAGAGCTTCGACAATTCAACCAGCTTGGGCTTCGCTGTGCTAACAGCCTGGATGTCCCAGCGTCAAAAAGCTCATATTGGATCGGTGCTGCTGCTCTTCTTGGTTTTGCACTTCTTTTCAATATCCTTTCACTGTGGCTCTCCCGTATATGGAAGGTAAGTTTCAGGGAATTTTAAAGTTATATTTTTGCCAGTAACTAGTAACCTTTTCTGATTCTTTTGTTAATTACTTATAGCCCCCGGAAAACCACAAGCAATTATCTCTAAGGAAGAAACTGTGGCTGCTCAGGGTCATGGTGACAGAAGTAACGAAATACAACATATTAAACCGACTGCTGATGCCAATGGTGCTGCTAAAAAGGGAATGGTTCTTCCATTTACTTCACTCGCCATGGTAATTACATTTGTAGCAGAAGAAAGTTTACTTCTAACTTCAAATGTAATGCAAACCTGATTTCGTGAAGTCTAAAATGCCGTTTAAATTATTCTATAGGCCAGCAATGTCAAGACATGACCCATCCTCTTGAACTTGTATCATTAAATTCTTGTTTGCTTTCTTTTACAGTTTGGTAATGAAGAGCATAGGTATGCATGTCTCTTGTTAATCTTCATTTTATGATACATTTGAAAGTTTAAAAGTTGAACTAATTTTTGGATACTGAAATCTTGCGCAGACGTTGCTAAGTGAAATATCCAATGAAGTAGGCTTCCCTGTGACAAACATGAGTTTTGATTCTCTGCTAGTCTCTTCTTTCAACTGCTAAACCGTTTCCTCAATCTGTTGGATATCGGATATTAGCATCTTAGACATCCCTCTTCTACCTAGTAACTGTTAAATATTTGTAGTAGGATATCGGATATTAGCATCGTACACATTTTGTTATCTTGAACTTGTAATTCGAATGTTTGATTGATATTTTGCGAAGTTTAATTTGAATTAATCTGTTATGCACATTTTGTAAATTAGTTTATTATGGTTTGACCTGTAATATTGTGGTAAATATGCGGGTAATATTTGTTGACACTTTTTGCCACTTTATGCTTAATTGTATGTGACTAAATACCTAAAAAACATGCTTTGTGTGACTAAATATTACAAAAGGCCACACAAACATAAAATTCATGTGGCCATTGGATGAACAATAGTCACACAAAATACACTTTTACTTCACTTTAAACACCATATGGTCACACTTATTAACACTTTTGGCCACTTTATGCTTAATTGTATGTGACTAAATACCCAAAACAAACATGCTTTGTGTGACTAAATATTACAAAAGGCCACACAAACATAAACTTCATGTGGCCATTGGATGATCAATAGTCATACAAAATACACATTTCTTCACTTTAAACAGCATATGGTCACACTTATTAACACTTTTGGCCACTTTATTCTTAATTGTATGTGACTAAATACCCCAAAAAACATGCTTTGTGTGACTATATATTACAAAAGGCCACACAAACATAACATTCATGTTGCCATTGGATGAACAATAGTCACACAAAATACACTTTTACTTCACTTTAAACACCATATGGTCACACTTATTAACACTTTTGGCCACTTTATGCTTAATTGTATGTGACTAAATATACAAAAAAACATGCTTTGTGTGCTTGTATAGTGTTTACAGTCACACTTATTAACACTTTTGGTCACTGTTTTTTAATGTATACTGACACTAACTCAAAAATGTAACCACAAACACCCTACAGTCACGCGACCTTTTGTCAAACACATTCGAAAACGCATGTGTGACTATATGTATATCGTCACATACCACTTTTTATACTAGTGATAGCCATCCCCGACCATGGTGTGATTCCATAACTTAGTTTCCAACTTTTGCATTTCATGACTAGGACAAAACTCTTCTATCATCATAAACTTAAAGCCATTCCATGACATACTAATAGCAACTTCCCGGCTTAGCGTGCGGATCTGAGAGTTCTACCATGTTAAAGCCTTACCCACAAATGAACCAGCAATGTATTTCACTTTTTGGTCAATACTACAACCACTAATATCTTGCACAGACTCCTTTTTCTCAATCCATCGAGTAAGAACTACATCACCTCCTTTACCATCATATTCCTTAGGGTTACAAGCTAAGAACTCCTTATATGAACAACCTACCCGGTTTCCATTTACTATTACATTCCCAACGTTCTCCTGAACGTTCTCGTTAACCACATTACCATTTTGATTTCCAACATTTCCTTGGTTACCAACCTGAGCTAGCATGGTGGGTAAGAGGTTTTGCAATAGCTAGGCAATGATCGTCGAGAAGTCGGGTGCTCCTCCTACACCCTAATTGACTCCCTTTACATTCCCATTGACTCCCTCTAGGCCCCCATTAGCTCCTAAACCCCGGTTATCTCTTTGACCATTCAATTCGTCAACACGCTCATCATCACCTCTTCTAGGTCCTCTACCCCTTCTACCTTTACCAACCCGTTCACCCGTTCCCCCTCCTCGTGATTCGGTAACAGGCCAGCCAGCACTTCGGGTCCTCATCTAATCTATATGAGGGGAACATGAGCACAACGTTAGGTAGGCAGAAGACTCACATATATAAAGTCTCTAGTACCATTATACAGTTATACAACATAATTAACCGCCTTTACGGTGTACAACATCGATTTTTGTGAACGGGACATATAAGTTATGAGTAAGTTGTGATACGCTTATAACCACGTGGGCAACCGTACTTATATTCGCATCCTTTCCCAGTCATCCTCAATATTGAGCTTACATATTTCAATGACTGACATAACTTAAAGCACCAAATCGCGAACATGCAAAAGCAAGCAAAAGCAGAACACCGCGCATATAGATCCTATACGCAATTAGATGACGAATCTTAGGTTATAGTCTAGGTCAACCCACCTAGTTCTCTATAACCTTGGCTCTGATTACCAATCTAACCTATTAACCCAACTAATGACAGATCATGTTATATAGTCAGGTCCAACCCACCTAGTCTCTTCTATAACATTGGCTTTGATTACCAATCCTGTCACAAAACGCCCGACAATGGCGAAAACTCAAGATGCAAATAATGAGCAATCATAAAAAATCAACACAAGATAACAAATATCAGTAAAACTACAAAATGCATTAAAACATTCACCGTGCAGATAAGACCACACAAACACACTTCGAACAACCTCGAGTGATGTCCCAAATCATAACTAAAATCCACAATCTCTTACAATAATTCAAATGCCCCACCAGGGTTTCCATATCCAAACTTAATCCAAAACATCCAATATAGAAATCAAACATCAGACAACAGACATCCACAATAAGAAAATTTCCCTCGAGATACTTCTAAGTCTGCTAACACAATCACCAAACTATTCTTCTTTTACTTCACTTGGAAATGATACTCAAAAACGTCAAGAATAATGTTGGTGAGCTCGTAAGTTTGACCTTAAACCCAAAAACCATGCCAATATTTTAATAGTGGACAATAGTACTATATGACACTGAATATATGCAAACAACCTTAGCATCATTGCTAATCAATAACCATATGCCACTTACGCACCTAAAAGGCCTACCAGCTAGAGCACTAAGATTAGGGCATGACCACATACAAACCAGGGTAGGCGTACCCATCCACTCCAATAATCACACAAATACTATGTAGGCGTACCCATCTGCTCCAAATAATCATAGAACACATAAATTTCCCTAGCATTCTTAAGCACATATATTGTCCCAAAAACAAAACCACATTTCGCACAGATCAATTCAAAATATTTCAAAACATATTTGAGTATCATTTTCCCCTAAGGAAAAACAGTAAAAAGTAGGGCTACGAGAACTCACCTCAAGCAAGCCTTTAACAACCAAATCTCAATCACACAAGCAAATGCAACGACGGCCCGCCGACACGACCTAGTCCAGTTAATGTCCCAATTTAATCATCAATTTCCAAAACAATCCTCACGTTTGATGCATATAGTTTAGACACGTTGTACAATTACCCAAAACAATTTAGTGGTGTGATGGTTGACGACATATCCTAACAATCATATCAATCACATTACTCAATAATACATACTTATACTATTTAGAGAAAATAGCAAAAGTAATCATAAAAGTTTTAAAAAAAAAAATATTATTTTAGTATAATTTAATTCGATTTTATAAATATATCTCGATAATCCATTCTCGTTAACCTTAGTTTACCTAAAAAATTAATCTTAATAAATGGTTGAAATTGATACTATTTACTCATAATAAACATATTCGACGAATTTTCGTATGAACGATAGGGGCATTTACATCTATGTCCTTACAAAAGTTCAATATTACATCAATATCCTTCTCAATTTTGTAATTACGTCATTAAAAAAATGGGTCCTTCAAAAACTTTTTTATAATTACATCAATATCCTTCCTAAACTTTTTTAATTACATCAATATCATTCCACACTTTTGAAATTACATCAATATCCTTTCCAAAATTTTAAACTGTCATATACATAAAAAAATCAACATGTTCTCTCATCAATCTAGGCCAAATATTCATATGAACAAATAAATATATATGATCAATATGTACTTTCATATTTATATTCAAACTTTTGTAATTACATCAACACGTTTTTTTATCGTTCGATGCCAAAAAGTATATATGAATAATATGATCATGATTAATATAAGAGATAAATAATAGTTTCATTATCTAAAATCAACATAATAGTGATTTAATTGATTTTTTGACATATATATCTTTCTTAAAAGTGTGAGAATGATATTGATGTAATTAATTTTTTTTAGTAAAGACGTTGATGTAATTACAAAATTAAAAAGGATATTTATGTAATATCAACTTTTGAGAAGGATATACATGTAATTCTTCTATTTAATGAATTCACTAAAAGACGAAAAATATAAATTCACTAAAAGACAAAAAATATCCTTATAGGGGAAATTTACATGTATATCCTTCTCAAAAGTTGATATTACATAAATATCCTTCTTAATTTTTTAATTACATCAACGTCCTTACCAAAAAAATTTAATTACATCAATATCCTTCTCACACTTTTAAGAAGGATATATATGTCCAAAAATCAATTAAATCATAATCATATTGATTTTAGATTATGAAACTATTATTTATCTCTTATATTAATCATGATCATATTATTTATATATACTTTTTGGTCTCGAACGACAAAAAAACATGTTGATATAATTACAAAATTTTGGATATAAATATGAAAAAATGTTGCTCATATATATTTATATATGTTCATATGCATATTTGGCCTCGACTGATGAGAAAACATGTTGATTTTTTGATGTATATGAGAATTTAAAATTTTGGTAAGAATATTGATATAATTTCAAAAGTGTGGGAAGGATATTGATGTAATTCTAAAATTTTAGGAAGGATATTCAGGTAATTATAAAAGTTAATGAAGGATAATTCGTAATTACAAAATTGAGAAGGATATTGATCTAATATTGAACTTTTGTAAGGATATAGATGTAAATGACTTTTCTTATACCCCCTTGATGAATATCTTTCTGTTCTTGTTTGATACGAGATGTTATTAGTTAAGGGGGTTAAAAGATTTTCTTTCACTGCGTGTGTAAAAAACATTGCGTGTGGGACCATCAATGGCTTAGTGTGGGAGAATTTGATGTGTGCTTAAACACACATCATTTTAGCCCCGAAAAACACTCTAAAACGGACTAATAACCATAAAATATGAGAAATTATATTGAAAATATGTTTGGTATGTGTTGTTATGTCTTGCAGGTACAAAGGATTCAAAACAAAGCAAAAACGGTGATTTTTGAATGAGTTTCGACAATATTTTCACGTTTATTGAGGTTCAAACGAAGTCGTAAAAATTCCCCGAGAATCCATTGGAAAGAGCATGAGATTACGAGTCCATCGGTACCTTCCTTACCTATTCGACCGGTCCAAATCATCTTGTATGAACCGGTCAAACTCTATTTTGACCCTTTTATTAATAATGACATGACCTGCCTTATTAAGCCTTAAAAGTATAATGCATGCTTACATTTATGAAGGTATACTCCAGCGCAGCTGGTAGCACCTTCACCTCTCACACGAGAGGTCCTGGTTCGATCCGGCTTAGGCTGTGTTATCCCATTGCCACGCCAGTGCCACATGGCTGACACTTAAGTAATAACGTGGCACGTAGGACCCACCTACTGACACGTGGCGGCAGTTGTCCAATGACAGCCTGCCACATGGCAGCTTCTGACATAACAGGTGTGCAGGTGGCAAGGTTCAGTACGAGGTGGCAGGGTGGCTAATCATTGGTGACAGCTAATTATTGGTACGAGGTGGGTGGCCAATCATAGCTCGCCACGTGTATAAGAGGACGAGTATTGCAGCTATCATAGAGGGATCCCGAGGCTTCTAGAAGGACGCGTGTTGGCTAATGGTTTGCAATAATACCCCAGCAGCTGTGCCAAAAATTTGATTTACGTAGAACGTATCGGTAATAATATTCCCGTTAGAAATAAGAATTACTTGAGTACAAGTAAAAATTATCCTCCCGGAGTCGAATCTACGGCGAGATATGAATAGAGATTCACGTTTATGTCTTAAATTTGATGCTTAATTATCAAATATATTTTTTTTTTTGGTTTTATACTAATAATATAATAATAAGATATATTAAAACTAAGTAATATTAAACTAAACAAATAGATCTAAATATATAAAACGAATATGCTTGTCAAGTGAGGTGAAAAGATTCTTAATCACATTAAAACCATAAATTTCCATAAAATTCACCACTATCAACCTGGTACAAATCTGAATAAACTAACAAAAGTCAAATAGTAAAAGAACTATAAAATGAAATATTCAGAACACAAAAAGGCCATAGGTTACCACTTAATCGATTTGTTTTGTAAATTTTGATTTAACAACAACTATTTCCCTTTCCTATCCTTAGGTTTTACTCGAATGAGGATGCGAGCAATCACATGTGTCCTATTAGTCGTGACTTCAATGTATGTGTGATTTTGTCGCTTGTGCTTTATTACTTTGGAGAAAAGGATTAGAGATCCATATCCTATATCACTCTTCGTCATAACCCTTGGTTTTACTTGAGTGAGGGAATTAAATGCAATCATGTATGTCTTTTCCATCGTTATAGATGTGTATGTGGTTTGTCGCCCTTGTTGTTTTACGACTTTTGGTAAAGACTACTAGTCCTATTCTTTAGCTTATTCGAGTTAAGGTTCGAATGCAGTCATATGTGTCTATCCCATCGTTATGGGTGTGTATATGTGATTTTGTCACCTTTTCTGAAATATTGGTATCGGTAGATATTAGAAAGAGTGATCAAACCCTTTTAAGCCTTTTTAAACCCAATTTACCTTTTTAAACTTGTTACTCCTTAGCTTTAGTGGTGGAGATGTGTATCATTGCTAAGCTTATGATAGAATACTCGTTACGGTCGAGAAATTGAGCGAATTAGTTACATGTTACCACATAGATTAGTCGAGTGATTTGAGTATTTTCATCTTCCTATTTCGTGAGGTGTTTGGTTGTGTACTGGTAATTAAACGAATAAATGCTTAACGAAAAAATCCTTAGGGATACATTTTCATAAATTTCTAAAGGCTACTTGAGGACAAGTAGGATTCAAGTGGGGGGATTTTTGATAACATCAAATAACGTCACTTTTATAGCATCATATCCTATGTAAATTACCCATTTTGTATAATTATTGCAATAATTGATACTTAGTCGTTTATATTGGAGATGTTTGCAGTAATGATGGAGTACCTTGTGAAGATTAGCAAAAATGAACGCATTTCTAAAGTTTAACTAATGAAACAATCTGAAGAATGTGTTTCTGAAAATTCAATACTGCCGTAGTCCCATCAAGGAGATACGTGCGTTTATATGCCAGCAATTCACAAGAACCACGAAGAATAAAGACCTATATGTGTATCCAGAAGACTTTATACGCTTGTATCCAGATTAGTAATTAAATATTATGGACGACATTGAACATGGTCCTACTCCAAGAAACCCAATCGCCGTATTGGGACTTCAACCAATATGGCGTATCGACCAAATTCCAGATAGTATAAATAGAAAACCTAAAAATGAGTTTTAGGTTTGCTTGATCATACCCTAACCACAAAAGTAAATTTTCAAAAGACAAGAAGAGCAGAAAGGCAAAGCTAAAGCTACTAATTTTATAAGGAAAAAACCTTGTATCTCTTTACTCTTAATAATCGTTCGATTTTTGGTATCATTCATTTAACTCGGTTAGTTTACCTTGGCTTGAGTTGATTTATTCTTGTAATTAATTACAATTTTTAAGGGCTATACCTTGGGTATTAGCCAATTGATTATGAAGATTTAATTGTTGGTTGTTTATATGACTGCTTACATTTTTCATTGAATGTTATTTTTGTTTATCAATTTATAGTGTTTACGTGATTTTGTATGCGACCTATTCATACAAACTGGGATCTAGTGATACACGACCAAATGTTAGCTGATTCAAGATGGCTTCTACATATAGCGATTTATATATATCTGAATAATAGGATACACAAATTAATGCCGTATCTTATCATTGGTTTATGTGAACTTGTTGGACTAGCAGGTGTCCTATGGACAAAAAAGAATGTACTGATTCCTTTGGTAAGGACTGGGACAAGTGATACTAGAATATAAATGCACATTAAGCAGTAAGTAGGTTAAAGTTCATGGAGCTAGGGTTTAATAAGATCACCATTATTAATCTAAGATAGATTATAATCAGCGAATAGGATGCTTTATGCGGATGCGTTTAATTGTGACAGAATTCTACGTGTCTAGGTTTTAGGAAGAAGTCCGCCTAAATCTTGGAATGATATGCCGCCTAAAGATAAGCACTCATTGCACTAAATTAAACAAATCTTGCGTTTTAATTAGATAATAATCATAGTTAATACTCAGTTAGTTTTCTTATATTTGGCTAGACCGCTCTTCTATCTTTTGATTATCTGCTTGCGTGTGTTATTGTGTTTTAAATTGATTTAAGTCACCACAAAACCTGTGCCAGTCTCTTAGACTGAAAACCCATCTTTATCCGTCAGAAATAGGATTAACATAGGTTTAACATAGATTAGGATTAACATAGTTTAAATTAACTTAATTTAGCTAACCAAAATATTGATAGAATAAAAGGATTAAACGCTCTCGCTTCCTAGGTGCATCGAACACATATCTTACAACGAAGCTACATCTTGATTGGGTACATGGGGGGCCATTAAAGTGTTGAATTAGGTTAAGTCGAAAAAAAATATATGTAAAACTTGATAAACTAAAATAAACAACATACACGCACGGACACATCATATATGTTTTGTTAGTTTATAGGTTGGGTATGTTATGTATGTTATGTTAACATTATGTTTTGGTTCATCACGTTTTAGATTAGGTTAGTTAGGTTAGGTTACGTTTCGTTTCGTTACGTTACGTTACGTTTCGTTAAGTTACGTTACGTTAACGTTACGTTACGTATACGGTACGTTTACGGTACGTTATGCTACGCTACGTTGTATTCGCTATGTTATTGTTATGTTTATGTTATGTTATGTTAAGTTCGGTTATGTTTATGTTATGTTTAGGTGTATGTTATGTCATGTTATGTTATGGATGTTAAGTTATGGTATGTTGTGTTATGTTATGTTTTATTATATTAGTATAATATATAGCTTTATTTATATCCGATCCAAACAAACATGAAACACATAATATTCACATAGCAGTCATAAGCACATATCTTGTCCCAAAAACAAAACCACATTTTGCACAGTTCAATTCAAAATAGTTCAAAACACATTTGAGTATCATTTTCCCTCAACGGAAAAACAGTAGAAAAATAGGGCTACGAGAACTCACCTCAAGCAAGTCTTTAGCAACCAAATCTCAATCACACAAGCAAATGCAACGACGTCCGCACACGACCTAGTCTAGTTAATGTCCCATTTTAATCACTCATTTCCAAAACAATCTTCACGTTTGATGCATAGAGTCTAGACGCGTTGTACAATTACCCGTAACAATTTAATGGTGTGATGGTTGACGACATATCACAACAATCATATCAATACCCTTACTCAATAATACTTACTTATACTATTAACGAAAATAGATAAATAATATAAGTAAATATTTATAATTAATAATTATAAATATATCTCGATAAGTCCATTCGGTGACCTCAGTCATCGTGAAAATAATCATAATAGGGTTGAAAATGTAACGTTTACTCATAATAAACATATTAGTGAAGTTTCGAGAAAAATTATATTTTTCGTCTTTTAGAGAATTTATTAAATAAATAAAATAATTAAATAATATTTTATTATTTAAAATCAAAAATCATGTTTTTAGGTAAAATTTCTAAGTATAAACTTTTTACGAAATTTCGACATGACCCGTACGCTCATACAACGTTTTCCAAGTTTTTTAACCTTTATTCCAATCACTTTTCAAACTTTCGACATTTTTCTGATAAAATTCTAAAATCTTGATCTTTAACGTTTACTGAAACGTTTTTCCCAAAATATCGTTTAACACCACTTCATAACTACATTTCCCTTTCAAAAAGTCTGTCAAAACTCTTACAACGACTAAATATCGCTTATTGGGCTTTAAGGCCCAATAAGGGTCTATTAAGATATTTATAGTCCAAAATGCGATCCAAGTCCAAAATCAAGGTCTATTTATATACATAAGCTTATACTAATAAGTAGAAAATAATATGGACCACAATAAGCCCTCCCATTAAGCCACGGCTTAAATAGGCTTATTGGGTCGTGAGTCCATAAGATCCACAATACATATATTAAGATTAACCATAAGCTAATAAGCTACGTATCGCATTTGGTTACCACCATAAGCTATAAAAATAGTCCACGACATACGCCATACTACGAAAATAATCAAAAATCATTTCCCTCGTGATTTTGAAGTGTGACATGAGCATATAAGCTCAAATAAGCCATGAAAAGTCCACCAAATAAGCTATACAAGCTATTATTCAAAATAAACTATCTAGCAACATATGTTATTCAACCATCACGACCACAATATCAAAACTACAAAAACCCCTTTTTTCCTTCTTTAAAATCGACAAACCAAACACCCCTTTTTATATCCGTTTTGTTTCCAAAAATCAATTTTTACAACGATCAACTTGTACAACTAACATCTATGCATCAATATAAACCCAAAAGGACAAACGAAATTTAAATTTGAAAACTTACCAGAAAATCTTCAAAAATGTCGATTTCGACACGAACCGAACAACCCAAACGTTGTTTAAATGAATACCCAATCACTCGTATCAACCCGTAGTATCTCGTTCTTGATTAAAGTTGGAAAATTTATGGTGTTTTATGGTTGGCTTATTTCGGACGCATAGAGCACACACACTTATGTGTGTGTTTTTTTTAAATGAAATGGATTGGATGGAAAGGTTCTAGTGGAAAGCATATAAGTGTACATCCTTAGGACGTATTAGCTAAATTTAAGCCTCCTTGTCCCCTTAAGCTCCCATGACCGGCTATGGTATCCAAAAGGGGTCTCGGGTCTTTCTTTTTGTGTCGGGATCACTTAAAAGCTCGTAAAACTCAACCGTAAAATTTACCCCAAAGTTAATTAGCATTTTTATTCACCTTAAAAATACTTTTCCATTAACCTAGAGTATTTACATGACATATTTTTCACTTTAAACACTTCAAAACTCATTTGGACATTAACGGACGTATCAGGACTCATTTTTCGGCATTCTCTCAAAATTCACGGGTCAACCACCCGGAATGAAAATTACACAATAATAACCTTTAAAAAGGACTATTATTCACAATAAACCACAAATTACAACAATTCTCAACAAAATCAGCACCGTCAACACGGTATAATATCTGAATAAACTAACAAAAGTCAAATAGTTAAAGGACTAAAATGAAATATTTAGAACACAAAAGGGGCAAAGGTTATTGTTGGGAAAATAGATTGTAACAGACTTAATACTGATAGTATAACAGTTAAGTCTGGCAGTACTAAGTTAGTACTGGTAGAGTAGCAGTACTAGAGTTAGTACTGGTCATAGTTAGTTCTGTTTATAGTTAAGTCTGTTTGACCAAAACAGAATAGTAATAGTTATCTTAGAGATATCTTAGGAGATATCTTAGGAAAGGATATGTATTATCCTTTCACACGGTTACCAAATAAAAATTAACCAAACCTACATAGATTCATTCATTATACATACACCAACTTTCACTGTAACAAACATCATCATTATAACTTCTTAATTACATAAATCTCATCTGCATCATCTCATTACATTTCAGACTATCATAGATATATATTTGACAAACACATACCTATTTTCAAGATTCTACACGGACCCAAAATGGTAAAAGAGCTATGGCTAAAGCAGCTCAAAGCTCTAAAGACAACACCCTCTTGACATTTACTCACTCGACAAAGGGCAAATCCACTAATTGGAAGTACATGAGTATTTAGGATCAAAATACCAATGGATACCATGCAAATGGATATATGGAAAGATTCAAAGCCAGGCTTGTAGCAAAGGGTTATCACCAAAAATAAAGGAATGGTTGCAAAGAAACATATGCCCTTGTAACAAAATTGGCCACCGTTAGAACCATTTTAGCCATAACAGTCTCTCAAGGTTGGCATATTGAGCAATTGGACATCAAGAATGCTTTCCTTGATGATGATCTTCATGAGGATGTATATATGACTATTCCTCAAGGATATACCCATTTTTTACCACCAAAAGCTCACTGTTAGGAATACAAAAAGTATTAGTCATTTCCATTATATCGTTAGATAGCTCGTAAAGTAATATTTGGAACCTTACTAGGCTAGTTAGTCCAATGCCCATGGAAAGCCCATGAAAGCAAAGGCCCTAACCGGACACTAGGAGGTATATAAACCCTTTCTATGCAATGGAAAGGGTGTTGGTTTTTTATTTGTTTCACATAGTAATCTAGTATTTCCTTTTCTTTATTTCTCTCTCTAAGTGTTCATTCAACCACCACTCTTTCTCTCATTAAACCCTAGATCGAATCCTTACCTTGTATGTGTCAAGGTATCCTTCAATTGGTATCAAAATCCATGGGGTGTATAACACCTCGTGTTTTAGGTCATTGTATGACATTATTTAATCCACTAATTATTTTTAGGGTTTTACGCGTTTGCTTTTAAATCATAATCGTTAAGCTAAATCGCGTAGACTAAAAATGATCATACAATGTACACGGTCATTAAACAATTAAAAGTTTATATCTAACAAGTGTTATATGATTATTTAGAGGATAATTATTAATTTTGTTCATCATATT
>BQNB010082231.1:0-28461 GCA_026074375.1 Tanacetum coccineum | reverse complement strand
TTTCCCATTTTCAAAGATTTTTCCATTTTTATGACTTTTTATAATTTTCATCCTACAACTAATAACTTATTCTTGTGTGACATAATGTATTGCTTTCATTATTCATTGATAACTTTTAGGATCACGGAACAAAAAGCACAAAAAATGTCCAAATGGATAAATTCATCGTCCCCGACTTTCACCTCTCCAAGCCAAGCTTAAAAACAAGATCATTGCAAAATACAAGTTATGATGCTAACACTACTCATAAAAGCTAATTGTGTACTTACTTTTCCTCCCTTATTTCCTAATTTTATATCTCAAGATTTTATTTAAGTCATATACCCGAAGGCTCTTTAAGACTTTTATTTCGATACTTATTGATTCCAAAAATAAAGCGTAACGGTTAAAAATGCAATAATTAGCTCCTAGCCCTCTTCAAAAGATCAAATGTCATCAAGATTAAAGTCCACATCGAGGCAACCAAAATTTAGCTTTTATTAGGTTACTTAAGCAAGGCACCATTCATGTCATATACCTTAAGGCTCTTTAAGACATGAATGGACCAATCTTATTTGCACCATATACCCTAAGGCTCTTTAAGGCACAAAATAAGATAAAAATTAAGCAACATTATTGATCCTCAGTCCTTTAGAAGGCTACAACATCGGCCACGCCTCCGACAAGATGTAGCAAACATATTTCGAACCTCGGTAACTTCCTCGACCTTTTAGAAGGCTGTAACATCGGTTGTGAGCCGGCAAGATACAACAAACTTTTATCAGTCTCAGATTATTAATGAATTCTACTTATCCCATATACCCTAAGGCTCTTTAAGGAATAATCAAAATATTTATTAATGTAATACATATAGTATGCCAAATTAAGTATTCCTGATGTGTACTCATCCTAATCACAAAGGAACTAAAAAAAACTTTTATTAACTAATTATTAACCAAAAAACCGCACAACTCTATTTATTAAACAATTATATATAAAGGTGAAACAAGCTCATGGGAGAAAAAGCCACAATTAACACTTATGAGCTTGAAAGAAATCAAAACTATTCCTACGTTAAACATGACTTATAAAAAACACGAATCATTTCTTATTCTTCCAATTTAAAATTTTCTAAAGTAATAAATTCGCGAACACTTAGCCTATATAAATTCCAACTCGGCATATTTAAAATCTACTTGAGATTAGCACAAGTTTTCATTTACTAATGATTTCAAGTCTAGCATGTTTAAAGTCTACATGAGACTAGCACAAACTATCATCATTAATTGTTAAGGGAGAAAGCTAGAACTCTACACGTACATCGGTCAAAAATTACTTCTATTTCTTAATCTTACCAACCATAAAACCTACATTTGTGTCTTGACACTTATATATAATAATATAGATTAATATATATATATATATATATATATATATATATATATATATATATATATATATATATATTTATATATAACTAAAAATTTAAAAAATTTGCTATTTTTGTGGGAAAAACAGGTACGTGAGAACAAAACAATAAGCAAGCAACATCAAATCGATAGATTCCCCTACCCCCAAACTAAAAGAAACATTGTCCTCCAATGTTTTACAGTCGGTCTCTACGTAAATCTAGAGCCGATTATGAATTATCAAGAGATAAACGTTAATCGATACGATGAAAGGATATTGGAACTCCCCAACTAATTTTCACACAACGTATGAGAAACCTTTCGAGTAGAACGGGAAAATATCAACCGACACGAGAGCTCAAAGAATTTTGGGGTTGGAGTATCCGATCCTACAAAAATCACAACAAACAAGCAACAAACATCGAGAAATCGAAAGAGTACAAGCCTCTCTCAACACAACACATTAAATAATAGAAAATAGAGAGAAAATAGAAAGGATAAGCATGGGGTGATCTCCCACGAAGCGGCTTGTTTTTGTTCACCGAGTCGCAACTCGACTCGATCCCTGACTTTAGATTTTATCCATTAGGGAAAGTCCTGGAGATCCGGGCTAACCGCAATGGTGGTAATATCCCCTCCCATAATATGCTTAAGAGGGTGGGGCAATTGACTTGAAATTCGAACCAGTGTCATTATAGACAACTTGGCAAGTGCCGATAAGGTAAACATCGGTTATTGGTGAAAGATCCGGACCTCGGGATTGAGCTTTTCCGAGAAAATCTATAATTCGAGAGTTGAAAAGCAAGACTTGATCACCACATTGAAGAATCGGATTCTTTATCTTGGAATCCGAGTAGTTTCTTACTTTGTCTTCCTCCTGTAGATTTAGCAATTCTCATAAGCTTTGATCACGAAGCTCGCTAATTCCATTGAGTTGGAGCTTTCGATGATCACACCACGCGGTCTTTAAATCGAAGTTGGCATGCTTCTATTCGACGGGTAAGATGACACCTTTTGCCATAAACTAACAGTGTACGAGAGCACCCAATTGGAGTCTTGTAAGCGGTTCCTAAATAAAAGCCCATAATGCATCATCTAGTTTTGACTGACCATGAAGCAGGCCCGGTTTTTCCCCACGACCGTCCTCTCTAAAATTCATTTTGAGACCCTCGATTCTTACTCACTTAACCACTAGAATCGTTGAGGGTGTAAGGATCGAAAGACAATGGGTGACACCAAAATTTTGACATGGACTCTTGGCAAACTATCGATACAAAAATGGGTACCCTCGATTCGCTTATATTGGCTCTAGGAGCACCGAATCGGGATGAAAAGGATTTAAAAGACTTAACAACTACTTCGAGCATCGTTGGTGGGGAGCGCCTTGGCTTCAACCCAATTGGAAAGGTAATCGACGGCTTACCAGCAATATATTTTGTTTCCCCTCTAGACGCACGTGAAAAGGTCCCCATAAAATCGATACCCCATACAATCGAAAATTCACAAACCGATTGCATTTTGAGGCATCTCATCACGATGAGAGATTTTTCCTTGTCTTTGACATGCATCACAAGATTTGATCAATTTCTAGCATCCTTAATAAATTGTAGGCCAAAAAAAAAAAAGAAAAAAACACGCAATCAAATACTTTTCCTGAGCTGTGATGTTGGCACAGTGATGGCCCCCGTTGGGTCCTTCATGGCAAGGCCTTGATAATTTCAAGAGCTTTCTTTGCCAAATACACATCCACGGATGATTTGAATCCGCACATGTACGAAAGAGATAGGGATCCATCCCAAAAGTAATTGCTTTACATTCCTGAGAAAAACTATCCTCTTTTGTTGACTCGTCAATCTTGACTAGAAAATATCCCACGCGTGGTAGTTTAACTATATCGCAAACCACAGGTATTTTGGTCATCAGAGAAGTGCAAACCAATATTCCAATGTTTCAAGAGGAAAAGTTTCATTAAATCCTCTTTAGGATCAAAACATTCTCATAAAATACGGGGTTTTTCAGACGAGAGAGGTGATCGTTGCATATTTTCAGCTCCCTTGGTATCAATTACTGAAAATCAAAATTCTAAAGAAGTAAGATCCATCTAAGCAACCTTGCTTTGGCGTCTTTCTTGTTGAAGAGGTATTTCAATGCGGAGTGGTCCGTGTAAACAACACTTTTGTTCATGATTAGATATGATCGAAACTTCTCAAACGCGTAAACTACCGCAAGCATTTCTTTCTCGGTTGTTGTGTAATTTGTTTCCTGGCTTCCGGGTCATGGTCTATGCTAGCGAATGAATTGGTCAGAAATGCTTCTCAATCCTTTTCCCTAGAACCGCACCTATTGCATAATCACTTGCATCGCACATGATTTCAAAAGGTTGGTCCCAATTTCGAAGCAATAAAATTGGAGCTCGGTTAACTTTCTTTTCAAAATGTTGAAAGCAAGTAATGCAACTCCAAAAAAATAAAAGGGGGTTCTTCTCTAAAGAGGGTCATGGGTCGGAAGATTTTGAAAAGTCTTTGATAAATCTTCGATAAACCAACAGCCCGAGAGAAAACATCTATTCCTTAACGGTCTTTGGGCTGAGGAAGCTTTGAAATTACATCAACTTTGGCCTTATCAACTTCAATTCCTTTTCTAGTATTCTTATGTCCTAAAACAATGCTTCTTTAACCATGAATGCTCGTTTTTCCACATTTAGTGCTAATTTGGTGTCTTCACACCGTTGAGCAATTTGTCCTAAATTGGCAGACATGAGGAATAAAGAATCTCCGAAAACTGTAAAATCGTCCATATAACTTCCATTGTTTTTTTTACTATCATGTCGTGCAAAATGCCATCATACAAACATTTGAAAAGTTCCGGGTGCAATGCACAAACCGAATGGCATACACGGTACCGAAAGTTTCCGTATGGACCGTAAAAGTAGTTTTACTGATCTTTAAGATCAATTGGGATTTGAAAATACCCTGAAAACCCATCTAAGAAACAATAAAATTCGTTGCCGGCTAATCGTTCTATCATTTGGTCCATGAATGGTAACGGAAAATGGTCTTTACAAGTTGCTTTGTTTAATTTTTGATAGTCGATGCAAACTCTCTATCCCGTTACTAATCTTGTAGGCACCAATTCATTTTCTTCGTTTTTGACAACGGTCATACCACCTTTTTTAGGAACACAATGGACTGGACTAACCCATGGACCTCCGAGATCGGATAAAATCAATCCCAGCGTCAAAGAAGTTTTTCTACTTATCTTTTCTTTCTTGATGACAGTCGTGGATTTTAGGGTACACCTCCTTTATGTTGGACTGAAGGTTCGTAATCATCTTCAAAAAGGATTTTGTGAGAGCAAAACTCTGATCTATGCCCCCCGGATTCAGAAAGTTCCTAAGCAATTACATGTTTTCTGGTTTTTTAGAACGTTAATGAGTGAAGTGTCTTTTCATCTTGGCTCAAATCTTTTTGAAATAATGGACATAACTTGTTATTTTCTCTAAAAACGCATACTCGGATGCGGGAGGTAACTCTTAAGTTCAACTTCGGGAAGTTTCATCTTTTGTTCAAAAAGAAGTAGCAAATTCGAGTGAAGACTTCTTTGGTGCAACAACTTTAAGATCTTTTTGAATTCCGGGTGAATAATCTCCTTGGTTTGGGTGAGGTAATGGATCATTGTTGAGAAGTGCTTCGAGAATGAGAATGTCACCCTCGGGATCGTAGTATGTAGCATTAAAAACTGGCGAAACTGGTTCATCATCGATTTGCTAAAAAAGCCTGGCTTCCTCCAAAGAGTAGAAAACGCTTTCACATTTCAATCAAAAAGGATAATGTCGGAGATGTAGTAGAAATAATCGGAAATCGAATAACGAGAATGATTGTTGAAAGTCAACGGAATTAGAAAATCCCAGAACTTCTTGTGAATAAATTTCACAAGCAGCATCTATAAAATCCAACTTTCTTTCACGATTCGAGATTGTTGTATTGAAAAATGGAAGGTGCATCACCACATTTAAGGGATAAAGATTGATCCATCATTTACAAGAGTAATATCACCTTCTAAACATCGATTAAAGCATGAGCCGTCCTAAGAAATGGTCGCCCGAGTATAAACGATTTTATAAAAATAAAAAAAATAATTAAGCTTCGAGGATCGGCTATAAAATCAAGCACAAAAAAATCGCGGGAAAAGAAAAACTTCCTACCTTTAACAAAACAATTTTCGGCTACACCGTGGTTTTTGGAAATTAGTACGGGTCGGTGTACTAATTCTAAAAAATCCATTTTTGTTTCGGTAAACTGAAAATCCAACTTTTTCCAAATGGAAAGAGGCATGAATTGATGCAAGACCCTAAATCGGCAAGGGCTAGATAATTACAAATTCTAAAAAAAATCACAAGGAATTAGAAATCGGCCTGGGTCACCTAGCTTTTCCGGAAGCTTTTTAAGGACAACCGCACTACAATTTTCATTCAACGGCATTTTGGTCAATTCGATCAACTTGTCTTTGTTATTTAACATCTTTTTAAACATCGACGCAAACTTTGGCATATGAATGAGACATCTCCGCAAAACTAAGCTCAAAATGAAGATTTCGAAAGATTTCCATAAACTTTGAAAAAAAAGAATGGTCATCTTTTTCACGAAACTTTTTTTTTGATGAGTTCTCGACGGGTAAGTAAAATTAGGTTTGGCTTTGTTTAGCAACGAAAGAAGGTTCTTCAATTGGTTCTTTGTCTTTGATTGTTTTTTGACCAATGGAGGGAGGTTGGATGACTTCGGTGCTTGGTAACTTCCGTATCCTTTGTCACTTATCACTTTCCTTTCCACCACCGGCGGTGGAATCGGAGACCGTCGTATTAAAACACCACTACAGTCATAGATTGCCTTGGCTTCGTTCTTGGATTTGGAATGGTATTGCTTGGTAAAGTACTTTTGAACTTAAAGGTTGGTTGGTGGTGATAGCTTTGCAATGAAACTGAGCATCATTTTCAGAAAATCAGCTTGCTCTTTTGAAATCATTGTAAACTCTTTGAAAATCATTTTGGTTTCTTTGAAAATTATCTAACTTCATTTGCAAGTTATTCATGTTCGCATCATTAGCTTTAGCATAACTTTCAAAATCCGTTTTAGACACTCCTTGAATTTGTGAAACGGGAGGTAAAGCTTGATTAACCAAAGGTTGATTTGTTGGTGGTTGGTATGGTGGGGCTTGGTAAACGGCTCCTTGATTGTTTGGACGGTTTTGGTTAAAATTGCCTCCACGTTTTGATTTGAATTGAAAAGTGTTCCTTGATATCGGTTTTGGTTGTTTGAACATTTGTTGATTGAAACCACACCGGATGTTTCAATTTGTTTGGCCAAATTAGAAGGTTGGTTTCTTGAAGAAAATTGCAACGACTGCGGTATGTTGAAATTGTTGGATTGTTGTCATGAAAAAAACGGAATCGTTTTTCCACCATAGAGTTTAACAGACAATGTTTAAAAATGTGATTCGAATCCACATGTAACCATAAACTTCCTCAACCGCTTTGACGGGTGCGGAGAAGTATCAACTAAAGCTTTCATTTCATTCATCATTAGTTTCATCTTAATAGTCATCTTATCCTCAAGAGAAGCGGCTATTTGTTGCATATCGAAAGAATTATTAGTAGGTTGAATGAATAGAAAGAAAGCATCCGTAACACACATCTGAATCACTCATCATGACTTCTTGAGTAAGCGAACTTTTTGAATGCTTTCAAAAATCGCTAATCCTACCATGAGGCAACTTGTCTAAAAAATTAGTCACCAACGCGGCCGAATCTAAGGCAATCTTGATCGTTGGAATTCAAAGAATGTAAAACGTAACGAGTTGGTGTAAGTAATCGAGAAGCCATGGAGACGACATTGACGAAGAAGTCCTTAAAACTTCCCGATGCTCATTGAAGGATTCGTTGGTTCTTGTAAAAAATTGTGATTTTTTGTTCCGGAGATAAGTTGTTTCGAGGTGGGAAGAATTATTTTATGAATTTTGAAACAAGGACTCCCAGAGAGAATTGATCTTGGAGGTTCCTTGTCTAACAAATCCAGGCTTCAATCACCGTCTAGAGAAAAAGAAAAAAGCAAAAGCTTTTAACGAATGGTACGGAAACTATCGGATTGTCTAAACTTGAAGTAAACCTTGTTGAAAATTCGAAGATGATTGTGAGGATCTAGTCGTACACCAGTAAACTAAATACTTTGCACAGAGTTGATCAAAGGTTGTTAAGCTCGAAATTGTTAGCATTAAATGTGAACAACAATAGCATCTGTCATGGTACCCCTCGTGGTTGCTTTAACATTTGGGACATGGTAACGGATTGTCGGCCATTGCCAACAAATGTTTTGATCGACAATTGGTTACTCCTTCTAAATCAAAATTTTCCCAACAACGGGAAAGAGTTTGTTGTATGTCTACGTCTTTCGAGATTGCAACAGAGTGCGCATAAAAAAGTAAAACTCAAAATCAAAAAGCAAAACGTTTACAATAATTTTTTTTATTATTAAAAAAAATTTTTAAACGGTTACACTGAAGAGAGCTTAAAAACAAAAATCAACTTACTTCACGTAGCTTCAAAAATTGCTTTTCAAGTAGAGCCGTACTTCGTAGAACCCAAATGCAATGTTAAATCTTTAGTTCGATTTGGGAACCAACAAGTCACACGAATTTATTATGATAAAACATCACGTTGAGAGTATTATATTTTGATATTTTTACCAATTGGTGACTTTTATTTCTTTATTAAAAAGGAAGATTTTTTTTATGTTTTTTTTATCTTTTACTTATACTAAAAAGAAAAGGAAAATATTTTTACTTTATATTTTATGATTTTTTTTTGGATTTTTGAATTATAAAACAAGAATGAAACTTTCGAGGGCGAAAGGATCTTCAAACCAAATAAACTAAAAACGAAGGAATCTTAAACACTAGTCCCCGGCAACGTCGCCAAAAACTTGATGTTAAAGTTTTATATACCCTAAAATATATATAAAATAAAATACTTCAAAGAGCAATTAAGAAAATTATCTAAGGAAAATTCACTCTCAAAAATATATATAATATAATATATAATACGTAATATTTTCACCCAGGTGGGGGGGCAGTTAAGAATGAACACGCTGGGTCGTTTCCTCCCTCCTCTTTTCCCCAATGACTAGTGAAATTGAAACCTCGTTTAAGCTTGGATTCAGATTTAAATAAAGCAAATGGATGATTTGAAATCTAAAATCAACAAGTAAATTTAGCAATTAAACATTATAATCAAATACGGAAACAAATAAAACGCGACAATTTTGACAGTAGACTAAAATTAATCCCTAAAATTAAAAGAAAAAACATTTTTTTGATTATATTTGAATTACTTAATATGAATTACCAAAACCTAATAAATCCTAAAAAATATCTTAAAAAATAGCAAATTTAAAGTTACTAAAAATTAGGAAAAATGATTTTTTAAAAAAACTTATAAAAAGGCTAAAATAACATAAAAACTCAGGAAACTATTTTTAAACTATTTTTAAATTAAAATCCCTATTTTTAAAAGTTACAAAAAATAAAGCGTTAAAATAAAAAATTAAAATCTAAAAGTGTGTAAATATGATATATAACAGAATAGTAAAACCAAAAGCAATTTTTATAAAACTAAAAGACTAATTTTTTTGTATTTTTTCATGAAACTTTTTCCTATTTTTTATTGAATTTTTTTTAAGATTTTAACTTTGAAAAATTATACTAAAAATAAATAATTTGATGAAAAGTTATGAAAATTTCAGGAAAAATCTAAAACGTAACAAAGATTAATAAAAAAATAAAAAATAGAACTCAGCTTATTAAATAAGCTGAGAAAAGAGCTTAATAAGCTACGGCTTATAAGTGAAAAAGGAAAATGAAAGCGTGTACTAGTATTAAATTGTGTGTGATATGGATGGATGACAATTGAGAGCAAAACTGGTTAATCACGTGGGACTAGAAAGTGAGAGGTCGTTGGGTTCGAGTGTGGTCAAACCTTTTGTTGCATTTTTTTTTACTTTATGAAAATCTAAATACTATGGGGGAGGACTTAAAGAGGACACAAAAATAACTACTTATATAAAAGAACCTAAACAGAAACAAACTAATAAGCTCACAAACAGCTAATCAATAAAGCTGACACAAAAGTGGGGTTTGGAGGCTCATTTCACTTAAACAACTATTAATTAAGCTCAATATAAGACTCTAAATTTAAAAGGAAAAGTTTTCTAGGTAGCTTATAAGTTTGCATAATCTAATAAGAAAAGAAACTAAAGCTAGAAACTTTTTAAAGGCCACGAAAATTGATGACGTTTAAAATGCTAAACTCAGAAAGAACGATTAAAAGCACAAAAGTAAATTAAGCTAAAAAGCTCCTAATCTGAAATTGGCGGGGACCTAAGCTTTAGAAGTCTAGGTAATCAGCTTATAAACTACTAATCTTACCTAAAAATTCTAAACCTATAAGCTAGAAATCTTAAATTTAAAAGCTAAGTCTTATGGCTACTGTTTTTTGGCTTTTTGACTTTTTTATGACTTTGACAGCTAAATTACTATAGTAAACTTATTTGGAAATGAAAATTAAACCCTAATTGATATTAAGCTATATCTAATCTAAGTCCTACTTAAATTTTAAAGCCTAAAACCTATGGGTACCTAGCTAAAATCTAAGCTAAAAGTGACAGCAGTACTAACTTTTTGTTAGTACTGATGCACTTTGCACAAGTGCAAAGCTATAGTGCAGGTTACCTAAGGGGTAAACCTGCACTTAAACACACTCAAGTAGAGTGTGTAAACTTAATTCAAGCACAATCAAAAGCTCAAAGAGCTTGGATCAAAATGAAGTAATTAAATCCTAAGCCAAAAGCTCCCCTGGTGCAGGAACATGTATAATAAGCCACAAATTCATTTAAACTAAAATCTAAAAATCAAGACCATATTTTAAAACTTGATTTTCATATAAAACTCATCTTACCGAAATTTAATTGACAAAAGATTAATTTGACTTTGTATAGGTCAAACTTGCTTATCCAAACACCCCTTTAACCATTTTTGACCAAGAAATATTTTAAGCCTAAAAATTGCAAATCTAATTAATAATTCTAATTACCAGATAAAGATTCTAGCATTTAACTAACATATAACAAGCATAACTAACAACTAAATTTTAGCTAAAACTTAATATCTAAGATTAATGCTAGACTAGTATTATATATTGGGTTTATTTAAGGATTACACGACAGAAATGAAAATCTAACTAATAATCTAACAATGTATGATCAGAATTAGATAAGAAGCACTAATGAGCATAAGTCAACTCAAATAAGCAATAAGTATAAGCAAATAAGCAGAATTTAGACTAACAAGCAATATAACAATTATTTAAGCTAGAATTTAAAAACAAGTAAAATAAAAGAAAACTTACTTTGAGCTTCAGCTTAACAGAAGCTAAGAGGCTCTTAGAGCTTATCTACTAGCTCCCTAGCTTATTAATAAGCTAGGGTAAAAGTCCTTGGGAGCTCTTCCAAAGTTAGCTCCCCTTCCATAGCTTATAAATCCAATTGTTAAAGCTCTTAAGCTGGTTTAAGATATTAAAGAATGAAAAAAAAATAAGTATGATTAAGGCTTATTAAGCTCAAATCAAGAGCTTATAGACTCTTGAGAGCTGAATTGAGCTTATAAGAGCTTATTGACTATTTTAAGACATTTAGATCATCAAAGATTTAAAGACAAGATTAAAACAAACTCGATTTATATTAAGAGAAGCTGTTGATTACAATAATGAAGGGAAATTACACTAGAAAAGCTTTTAAAAATAGAAAATTACAATACGCAATAAAAACTACAATAAGCTACTAAAAAAATTCTCCCTGATGTGTGAGGAATGAGGGCCTTTTTATAGCCAACCACGGATCCTTCTAACCCCTTGCCTTACTCTACACTCCTTTAAATCATAGCCCTTCAATTCCTTCAATGATTGGATCACTATTTTTGGCCGTTGGATCACTTGTGTACACTAGAGGATTGCCAAGCTGTCATTCTTTGATTGTGACAGCTTGTGCTACTTATGTGAGTGATTTGAGAGCAAAACCCACATTCCATTTGTGCTTCCTCAAAATCCACGTGAGCTTCTTTGATGGGGATTGGCCAATGGGAGGGTTTGGTGATGTAATACTCTGCCATGTCAGTCCTTGTCACCCGAATTGTCCTTTGTACCCTTTAATTTACATAAACCCTTTGTTTTGATCCATGGTAAAAGTGGGGAAGACGGATGAATAGTGGTAACAAATTTACCCGCCCATTTTTTAACTTGAAAGGGGGTGAAATTCAGTTATGACTTTGAGGAATTTGCAAATATGGCCCTTGTGTTTGTTTTTATAAATGGTGTAGGTATAAAAGACTTTTGCACTTGGCAGTTTAGGTCCTTGTGGTTTATAAAAAAAAGGTTATTGGGCTAAGGATTGGGCTTTTGGATCTGGGTGAGGCCCATTTAGGGTTAGGGACCATTTATGGACTTTTAGGGTATTTTAGGGTAGTTGAAGGCCCATTAAGGTTTCTAGGGCCCAATAGGAGGTGAGGGGTTATTTTTGGACTTTGGTGAAACTTGGAGGGTGAATTTGGAATGTTTTTGGGTTTTGTCTTTTATTGGTTGACTTTTGTTGACCATTGTTTGACCATTTTGACTGGATTTGACTGTGGGTTTGACTTTTCTGGCTTCGGCTTTGATTCTTTGGCTTCTTTTTGTACTCTTCTGATTCTCGTGTCCGTGCTTGCCTGTTTTTTGACTGTTTTCTTGTGATTTTTGATATATCCGTACCTGCACACACAAAACACAAATACAAGCATATTGTTGCCATTTTTGGTCTGTTTTGGGTTTAATTGGGTTATTTTAGGTATTAACGGATATGTGTATTTTACACTTATCATTGTGATAGATTGGTTCTAGCTAAGATTAGAACTCGACATTTAGCTTTGTGTCGTAAATCAGTGTAAGCAACGTTATGCACGGTTTTCTCTGCCATAAGGGAGCTTGTTGACATAGTGAAGAAATCTCTTGAGTTATGTGCTCGGGGAGTGGAGTAGGGAGAAGATATGCTTCGTTACCGAACCACTATAAATCCTCGCGTTGTGGTTTGATTGTTCTTACTCTTATCTTTTGTCTTGCATTACTTTATCATACTATCTTATTAATTGTTTAGATAAGTATATTGTTTATATTGTGCAAGTGTTGAATTCACATAAAGTCGAATCTAGAATTTTTACAAACACTTTAAAACCTTAAATTAAAAAGCGGTAAACTAATCAACCCCCCTTCTAGTTTTCCACAATTGGCATCCAGAGCTACGTCAAACAAGATTTTTAAAATAAATTGTATTTTAAAACATGAATCAATCTATGGATTTGGAAAAATATTTAGAAGGGCAATCTATGCAAATACCACCACTATTTGAAAGTGATGGATTTATTTATTGGAAAAATAGATTCGAAACTTATGTGAAATCAAAAGATCTAGACCTTTGGCATGTTATTACCGATGGTGATTTTCCTCCTATTCAAAATAATCCCAAAACTAAAAAGGATGAAGTTGTACCTTTTCATAAACAAAACGATGATCTTAAAAAGAAACTTGCAAAAAATAATGAAGCTAAAATGGTAATTTATAATGCTTTGCCACGTAAAGAATACGAAAGAATTTTTATGTGTCAAACCGCAAAAGAAATTTGGGATACTTTATTAATCACTCATCAAGGTAATAATCAAGTCAAAGCTAACAAAATAGATCTTCTTGTTCAACAATATGAACAATTTATGATTCCGGAAGAGGAGTCAATAGATAATGCATTTGCTAAAGGTTTTTCTAGCACTTGATGAAGGTTTTTCTAGCAAGAATTGTGTTAGGAAATTTCTTAGGGCATTACATCCAAAATGGCGTGCGAAAGTCACGGCGATTGAAGAATCAAAGAATCTAACAACCTTACCTCTTGACGAACTAATTGGAAACTTGAAAGTTTATGAAGAAGTAATAAAGAAAGATTTTGAAACAGTCAAAGGCAAGAAAGAACAAAGTAGATCTCTTGCATTAAAGGTGAAAAAGGAAGTAAGTGATGAAGATAGCTCAAGCTCCGATAGTGAAGACGAAGAGTATGCTATGGCCGTAAAGGAATTCAAGAAATTCTTCAAGAGACAAGGAAGATTTGTAAGACAACCACGATGCGATAGAAAAACATTCCAAAGAAATAAAAATGATGGTTATGGTAAAAGTGAAAGAAAATGTTTTAGATGTGGTGATCCAAATCACCTCATTGGAGAATGTTCAAAGCCGCCAAAGAACAACGATCAAAGAGCATTTATTGGAGGAGCATGGAGCAACAATGGAGAAGATGAAGTAGAAAAGACTAAAGAATAACTTGTCTTGTAGCTCAAGTGCCCGATGAAATATACTTAGGAATAAACTTGGAACCCGATGAGTGGATTAAAGATAGTGGATGCTCAAAACACATGACCGGTAATCGAAATTTGTTTTCTTCATACAAAGCGTACAACGGAGGAAACGTAATTTTTGGGAGCAACTTGCGCGGTAAAATCATAGGCAAAGGTATGATTTCTTAAGACTCCCTAATAATTGAAAATATTGAGCACGTAGATAACTTAACATATAAGTTGCTTAGTGTAGGTCAAATATGTGATAATAAATGCAAAGTAACAATTTACCTGAAACACCATAGCGAAAATAATTCAAAAGACGAAAAGGTTATAGGTAAAGGAATTAGGAAAGGAGGAATATATGTAATAAAACTAGGAAATAAACCGAAAGACAAAATATCCCTTGCAACATTAGACGAAAACTCCACACTATGGCATAGGAGATTAGGTCACGCTAATATGCAGCTAATTCAATCATTAGCATCTAAAAAATTAGTTAGAAATCTACCCAAACTTAAATAGGACCGACATTTTTGTGATGCTTGCAAAATTAGAAAGCAAGCTCATGCAATTCACAAGGCTAAAAATATAGTTTCAACAACTAGATGCTTAGAATTACTTCACATGGATTTGTTTGGCTCTTCCTCCATAACGAATCTTATGGAGGAAACGTTATACCCTTGTAATCGTATATGACTAATCCTCGATCATTATGGACTTAGAATTTTTAGACAAATAAAGAACCAAGCATTTAAAAAATTTGAAATATTTTAGCAAAATGATCCAAACAAATTAGGATGTTCCATTGTAATCAATTAGAAACGATCATGGTCGGAGAGTTTAATAAAAAGTACAATTCGGAAATCTATTGTTGATTTTAAAATGGATATCTCACAATTTTTCCGATCCTCGACATCCACAATCATAATAAGGGTAGTAGAAAGAAAAGAATCGCACTCTACAAGAAATGAGTAGAAACATGTTTTAAATGAACAATCCATTCCTCAAAAATATATTGGTGTATAAAGCGGTCGGATACGTCAACCGTATAGTAATTAATAGCGTTTTCCATAGACCGTAATTTTAAGGACAAACTCCATAGGGTTATCTGAGGTAGAAACCATACTTAACTATTTTAGAGTATTCGAAGTAAATCCTTTATTCTTAATAACCTAAAGATTACCTCTACCAGTTTTGACCCAAAGTCCGTAACAAGGTGTTTTCCTAGGATATCCGCAAAATATAAAGCTTACATAATTACTTACAAACAAGCAAAGAAAATTGAAGAGTCGTTGAAATGTTAACTTTGATTAACTCCTCCCCCGTCTAAAACATCACCATTGAAGATGATGAGTTAGTCAGAAGAAGAGCTGATTGATGTAGAAAACAAAACCCATAGCAATGATCTTGAAATGCATTTCATTAGAAAAAATCAAATTGTAAATATTAAAGAATCTAAAACTCATCTCTAGAAACTGGTTATGAGTAATCTAAATCAAAGAACTCTTAGGTCGCAAGGCTCAAGACAAAAGAAATTTCTTTGCTTAATTTAACAATGAAACCTAAAATATAAATGAGGCATTAAAAGATAAAAATTAGGTAATGGCCATGCAAGAGGAACTAAACCAATTTAAAACAAATGATGTTTAGGAACTAGTCCAAAATCCCATGGATATGACCATTATAGGAACAAAATTGGTATGTAGAAATAAACTCGATGAAAATGGCATCGTAACTAGAAACAAAGCTAGGTTAGTTGCCCAAGGTTATAATCAACAAGAAGGAATTAATTATGACAAAACATACACCCGACTAGACTAGAGACCATAAGAATAAACTTTTAGCTTATGCTTTGCGCACTAGACTTTTAAGTTATAACCAAATGGATTGAAGAGTGCATTTCCTTAACGTTTTATCAATTGAGGAGGTTTACGTGGCACAACCTTTAGGATTCATTGACTTCGCAAAACCTAATTATGTATATAGACTTAAGAAAGCCCTTTATGGTCTAAAACAAGCCCCAAAAGCTTGGTATGATCGATTAAAATTCTTATTAAACATGATTACTCCATGGGAATGGTAGATAACACACTCTTCACTAAAAAGAAAGACTTCAACCTTATTATTGTCCAAATATATGTTGATGACATTATATTTGGATCAACTTGTCAAGAAATGTGTGATGATTTTGCCAAGATCATGCATGATGAGTTTGAAATGAGTATGATGGGAGAACTAAATTTTTTCTTAGGATTACAAATAAAAACAATAGATATGGAAATATTATTTATAATCAATAAAAAATCTGAAGTGTAAATAGCATAAGAAATTTAGACTAGACAGACACTAAAGCCAAAGAAAACCCTAGGTCTACAGAAACCAAACTCCACCGAGAGACGAAGAAGGCGAGTCCCTAGATAATACCAAATATAGAGGCATAATAGGTAGTTTTATATACTTAACGCACAGTAACCTATATCCATGTTTAGTTTTGCCTTGTACACGCTTCAAGAGGATCCCAAAACCTTCACCTAGAAGCAGGTTACACTTATACTTTCTATAACATTAAAGGCACCTATCCATTTAGGATTATGGTATCCTAAGGGATCCGCAATTGAAACAATAGTGTATATGTGGATTCGGATCTGCGGGAGGATTACGTAGGATCGCAAGAGCACTAGTGGGTGTATGCACGTTTATATGGGATGTTGTCCCCCCCCTTTCAAACATCTTGGTTTTCAAGAACAAACCGCTCTTGCCATCTCCATAACCGAAGCGGAATATGTAAGCACAACCGAAAGGCAATGTCAACAAGCCCTATGGATGAAACAAGCTCTCGTAGACTATGGCGTTAGGTTAGACGACATTCTAATAATGTGTGATAACAAAGGGGATATAGACTTAAGTAAGAATCTCGTTCAACACTCAAGAACAAAACACATTGAGATTCGCCACACTTTATTCGTTGATAATATTCAAAAGGTGGAATATCATAAAGAAAAAATGTCGTCATCGTAAGACAAACATAGCCGATATTCTAACTAAACCACTTAAACGTGAGCCATTTAACTACTTACGTCTAGGACTAGGAATGATGGAACAAATTGATTAAGTTTTTGGCATAATAAAGAAATGATAATCATCAAAGAACTGTTTGTCAAAAATCTGAGAAAAAATTTCTCAACAGGTAGCGGCCCCCTTAATTTTAAGGGACCGGCCAGACTTTAAGGACCAATTCCACCCACCTAACTGACTAAAATATATTTTTAATATTCTCTCTTCACTGTGTCTAGGTTCTATTTTACACAAAACACAAGATTTGAGAAAAGTCAAATCAGCAAACTTTTAGCAATTCCTCTATCTAAAAGCATATCTCATTATACAGAATATACAATTATCCTAATCTATATTTTCTAAAAAGTCATTCTCACAACTAGGCAGCACATGAAAATTTAATTTCATAATATGTTGAGATATGCTTTAAAACTATTTTTCACATAGCATAATGTTCACTCACTTGTTTGTCAAAAGTATATTAATCTATATCTATGTTCGACAATCTTGGAGTTTAGCAAAAATTAAATCAAGGAGCATTTTGATTATTTCCTTATGTTTTACATGTCTTAGTGTCGAAATAATCGCACTCCCACATTTGTCGCACTAGGCCCACACTTAGTAGTATGCATAAAAATTTGGTTTCGTTATACTAAACACCCTCTGCCGAGAAAAAAATCTCTGTGCATTATATCTAGTTACTATTTTATATGCTCTTCACTCTTTTGGTCTTCAATTCATATATGATTATATGCCAAAATTATGTGAAATATATGTATAATGTTGAATGCTTTATTGCTATGTGCTAAAAATCTTAATTGCCATAAAAGGATGGACTTACTGCAAATTAACTACCAAAACAGAAACCCTCACACAAAATTTTGAGAAAAATTAATTTTTGGGAAATCTGGAAAATAGCAGCAGGCGGCCCCCTTAATTCATAAAGGGCGGCCCCCTTAATTTTAAGGGGACTGGCCCCTAATTAAGGGGACCGGCCTAGCAAATCACGGGTAGAACAGTATTTTCATCCCTTTTTGACCAAATACCCTCTAGACTTAGCTACTGTTTCCCTAAATTCACAAACATTTCTTGGATTTGATCCTTTAAATGTTCATTCTTCCTAATTTAAACCTTTCCTCCACTATAAATACATTCTCAACCATCATCATCACAATCATCCTCACCAATGACATCTCCTAACAAACCCACATCCAAACCATCAAGGGTAGCCAAAATGAGTGTGAAACCCATTTGGAGGAAGAAACTAAACCCTTGTAACACATCCAATGAGCTCAATGTAAATTCACCAACACCAATGCCAAAACCACTCACTCCTCATCATGAACCATCTCAAGAAAACAATCACCCCAATCAAGCATCACCAAATCCTTACATTAAGGACACTCCCACATCACCACAAGTTGTCTCACATCCTCCATCTCCTATCTCACCCATCAATTCACATGTTACTCACACTCAAGCTCCACCTCAAAGTGACAACCAAACTCAACACACACCACCTCTATCTCCAAGTAGAGAAAGCCTAGTTGATGACATTAATCAACTACAAGACCTATCAAACCTCTTAGCCATGCATCTCTCTCAACAACAAAACAACATTCCCTCATCACCTTACTCTCCAAACCTACCACACACCCTCAACATTAACCAAGTTGAAACCCATGTTGGGTATTGCCCTTGTTGCATCTTCACCCAAAAACAATTCCTTGCTTTAAGTAAGGATATCAATTGGATTGAATTCCTCCTCACTCGACCACATCCGCCACCTAGAGTTCAAAGAGATTACCCTTCCACAACCGCCTCTGCTCCAAACTCTCCATCAACAACCAACTAATCTCGTAATATGCCTACAAATAATCGTCAAACCCTTTTGTGTCGCAAGCAAGTCAAAAATCCTTCTATGGCTATTTAGGATTTTTTTTGTATTAATATGCTTCTAAAGCATATTTGTTTTTCTTTTTATGTATGCTTATGTGTAGTTCACATACATTGTCCTAAATGAATGAAGTATCTTTTGCTTTGATGTTTGCTTGCACTTGTCATATTTTTCCTTCCTTCTTGCTACATGTTAGAAATATTTGTAAAGTATCTAACTCGTGTAATTGTAGCCAAGAAACCATAGCATTGATCTTTGTGGCACTAGAACGAGGGGGAGCACACATCAAAGGGGAGCATTTATTCCGTCGATTTACTAGCAATTCACGTACGGTTGCCTTTTTTATTCTACAAAAAGAGGGAGAAATGACATAAAACTCATTAAATACTTGTTTAAAAATAATTTTACATTTAATGAGTTTAAATTTTGTAATCATCAAAAAGGGGAAGATTGTTGATAGAAATAATGCCTAAAAACATTATTAATATTTTTCACATCTTTACGTTTTGATAATCACAAAATATAAAAAAACGTCAATGTAAAATTATACTAAAAACAAGTATTAGTAGTAAAATTTCATTTCAAATTTATATCACTTAAAGGTATGAATAAATAAATGCTTAATGCATTTTATGATCAAAAGAAATTTTTATTACCACCCTTCACACTTTATAAAATGTAAGAAAAACATTATTATATGAAACATTACAAAATATTTTTCTACAATAAAATAATGTTTTTATTCAAAATCAAAATTTTGAAATTCAAATTTTTCAGGACCTAAAAACGCTAGAAAGTTCCAGGAAAATTCCCCTAAACAAAAAGACAAATTGGGAGCGTCTAATCTAAGTGTGCCCCACCTTAAACACATGGGCTAACCCCTATCTTTAAGGGGATCCGCCCATAGGTAGAACGCTCTCTCCAGAATACCAATACAAATGGACATTCTCTATATATTTTTACTCACCTTTTTGCACTCATTCTTTCTGATCAAAACCAAACCCACGCATCTTAATAAAAATCCTTTGATCATTTAATCATAAAGCTTTGTGTTTCCAAGTGACCAAGCTTAAATCCTCAAGTGCAAGAAGAAGAATACTCCCCTACATCAATGAAGAAGTATTACACCTTTGTGTGTTGTTTCAATCTTATTGCATCCATAACATAAACTTATAAAACTTTGTAAATCTTGTAAAGTAGTGTAGTTGTTTGACTTGCGACTGATGTAATTATACAAATTAGATCTTGGTGATCTTCCTAGTAGTGTTAGTTAGTGTGATTATAGTAGTAGGCTTGGTGAAAGTGTGGTGTGAAGAAAACTAAGTGTGAAGAAGTTGTGTAGACGTGATCAATCCGTGAAGCAAAGTTGTTAGTGAAGTTGCAAAGTTTGTGGTAGATTGGTTCTAGCTAGGATTAGAACTCGACAATCAAACTTATTGACCGGAAAATCAGATAAGGCGAAAAGTTGTGAAAGGTTCTCACACCATAAGTAGCTGTGTTGACATAAAGTGAAGAAAACTCTCTAGGTTTGGTGTTCAGAGTAATAGTCGGCCAAGAGGTGCTTCATTGGCGAACCACTATAAATCATCGCGTTGTGGTTTGATTGTTCTTACTGTTATCTCTTATATTACATTATTTTCTCATACTATCCTATTAATTGTTTAGATAAGTCATATTGTGCAAGTGTTGAATTCACATAAAGTCGAATCTAGAATTTTTTACAAACACTTTAAAACCTTAAATTAAAAAGCGGTAAACTATTCAACCCCCCTTCTAGTTTTTCACAAAATAAGTGGAGCTTGGATCAGTGATACTGTTATCACTTGGGGCCGATATATTTGGATTATTATATTACATGTGGTAGAATACACATGACGGCGTTCTGTTTCACGGCGTATCTTTCAGAATTCAGCCAAGCACTTTTGAGCCCCGGGAAGTCTCGTTTCTCTTGTATTTATTTTTCCCGTTTGTCCCACTTTTAAGTTATTTTATAATTACGCATAATGCTCAACTTAAGTGTGGGGGGAAATGAATTGAAAAATCAGACTCATTATTAATTTGTAACTTTTGTTCGCCCTCTATAATCTAAAAATATATTCTTGTTTTTAATTTTTTTTGCCACTTAGGTTGATATATTAGAATATAAACGTAGTAAATAAATAAAGTTTTGAAATCAGAGATGTGTCTCGATTGATAAAGCAGACCCGACTCGGGATTGATAACATTACTTGCACATTTATAACCATTCCAGTAAATATGTGATGATTTTGAGCCTGTATATAGCATACGTATTTTATGCTTGATTCCTTTGATTATGAGTGTGCCGGTGATTTATTTATTCTAGAACTTGTGCTTAAAATCATTACGAGACCGCAGTGAGATCACGTTCGCGTGATAAAGGTATTTTTAAGTGATAAAGAGGCAACTTAGGATTTAACCCAAATTAGCCCATCCATTTAACATATTCTTTTAGCTAATTACACTGATTAGCTAACCACCCAAATAAAACCCTTATGTTAGCACTCATCTTTAGTGCTAGATACCCCTAGTTTAACCTGCTGAGCCATTCTATTCATTTTTCTCATCCACTAAAAAAATGAAATGAAAAAAGCGATGCTAAAAAAAGAGAAAAAGAAAAAGTATACATAATAGTTGAGATGTTGGTTGCTTGTGACGTATTACTATATTACATTTGTGCTGGTTCTGATTATGATCGAGAGAGGTTGAATCTTCGATAACCTTGGGGGTTTGTGGATTGTCGTAACTAGCAACATGGGTTTCTTGGACTTGTCGACATGTATTATTATAAAACCATTTCCATTATATATTTCCCATGCCTTGTCCACACCCTTATAAACCCTTAGCTTGTACATTACAACCCGAATAAAAGTCCTCTTTTGATAATTATACCTGGTGCTTACGCTATGACGGTGCAGTTTTGTTTCTTGTACAAGCCTATGGTAACTTAATGAATCATGTCTGAGTAATTGAGTGTGATTTCCCTTTTACCCTTTATTACATCACATACGAGTGTTTAAGTGAATTATACTTTCCTTATTCGTGAGGGGCTTAGTCATGTTATTACAGCTTGAAGATCATTGGGTATTGTCAAACATCTCTGTTTTCACATATTAAAAATATGTGAAGATCATTAGGTATTCTATGTTTATTTTGTAAAGCTTATTATTTTCCTTATTTTGCTTGAGGGCAAGCAAACCCCTAAGTGTGGGGGGGTGCTTGCGCCTTTTGCATTTATTTGTTACAAAAACCAAAAATATTTTCGATATTTTCACCTCAACAAAAAAAATTTATATCAAAATATAAAAATATGTATATAAAATAAATAGATAATTTCCTTGTCTTGTCACCTAGGACCTTGTTTATAAAATTTCTTTTCTTAGATTTGCTTGAGGGCAAGCAAAGTTTTAAGTGTGGGAGGATTTGATAACGCTCAAATTATACATGTTTCTATACGCGTTATCAATGCTTTTATATAAAAATTGGTTAATTATAAGAACTATTGGTATAGAATAGAGTATATTTGCTATTGTAGGTTCTTGGGATGTGTCGTGGAAGAAAACGGAAGAAAACACGAAGAATTGAAGCTTAAACGAAGAAATAACTCAAGCTGAATGCTTCCCGACACTTGTTCACTGTTTTGGTCATAACTCGGTCATACGAACTCCGTTTGACGCGATTCTGGCGGCCACACGAAGAGAATTCAATTATCTACAACCATGAAAAAGGCCAACTGCTGAAAACGACCAAAAGTATGCCGCACTTGCAGAAAGTGCGGCGCACTTTTCACCAGAATTGGAAAAGTCCTTTAAACACCCAAAGTGCGGCGGTTTTACCCAAAGTGCGGCGCACTTTTGAGGCGGTGGAGAAAATTAAATGCAATTAAATGCTAAGTGCATTAACTCACTAAGTGCGGCGCACAAATAAGTGTGTGCGGCGCACTTTGGCCCCCGAAAAGCCTATAAATACCCTCCTTGGCTCTCCCATTTCATATATCTCTCATACAATCTTCATACATCTTACACACACAATCTCTAAAGCCTTTGGAGAGGAGGAAGGAGTGGTGAGGATCCTTGGATCCAATGATCCAAACACCCCTTTAATCCACCATAAACCGCCACTAAAACACATATTTCCAGAAGTTCAACACCATATCTAGACCACCTACCATCCATTTCCAGAATCTAAACACTTCCTACTTTGATTCTTAGAGGATTCACACCAAATTCTCTTAAGATCATCACCATAAACCTTATAACCAAACACTTCATTTGGTGATATGTTGCGGATTTCTAGAAGTTAGGTGACATATTTCTGGTTATCTTAGTAGCATTTGGTTGTTGGTTGATCATGGAACTACTAGTTTTGGGTTGATGGTTGTTGTAGTCGAAATATTGGTATTGTTACTTTGCTTCTTATATGTGAAACATGAATAATATTTGGATGATTTTGCTATGATTTATGAATATACATGTTTATGAATTCGATGTTATCTTGCTTGGATAATTGTTTATCTCTTGGTATATCATTGCAATTGAAATAGGCCGAAAGGGTTAATTGTCTTGATGTATATTGAACCGTTTGTCTATGACGTGTCAATATCATACTTATGAGAATTGTGTGGTAAATTGATAAACAACCCAAGTGGACTAATATTTAAGACCCTTCCTTATGTTGATCGACCTGGTTGGGAGGAATTCATATGTATGCATATTTGATATAAACAATTCTTAATGCGCTTGTGATGATGTAGTATATAGGCCGAAAGGATTCTATGTTACCATTGGTAGATATGCTTGTTATTATGATTACCCGTCCTATATGACTTGTATGCTTTGTTTATATAAAGTCTTGCATCTATCTCGTACATTATGTTATGTAGATAATGTTTGGTTTCTTGCCGCATTATACACACGTTTAGCTATTTGACCCGTGACAATCATTTAGCTTTGTTACTTGATAAACAATATATGAATTGCTACAAATCATGTGGAACGACCTGGACTTACCTAATACTATATTACACTCGAATAGGGTATACTTGCCCGAATGTTGTGTTTTTAGTCAAAATCGGTATTTCTAGTTATTATAAATTTAAAGCTTGGAAAACACACATCAATGCTCTACTTATTGAGTATAAGAAAGGTTTACCTAAAAAGGCTGCTACACCACAAGTAATGGCGATTGAAGGTGGTAGAATCCAGAAAGCCAATAAGAAATCGCAAAATGCTAAAGGCAAGTGTAAAGGAAAAGGATAAAAGTTATATCCCTAAGCCTAAAAACCCTAAACCTTCTGTTAAAGAGTGCCCGATAAAGGATGACGCCTGCCACCACTACAAGGAGATAGGGCATTGGAAAAGGAATTATCATGTTTACTTATCTGAGTTGATTATGAAGAAGAAGCAAGTTGGCACTGCCAGTTCTTCATGTATCTTCACTATAGAATTATTTTCTTTCCCTAAAAATTCCTGGGTGTATGACACTGGTTGTGGTACTCACATTTGTAACATAAAATAGGCTCTTAGAGGAGCAAGAAAGCTGAAACAAAGAGCTCTTTATTTGTAGTGGGCAATGGTGTTTGTGCGCAAGTAGAAGCTATTGGAAGTTATGACTTAGTTGTATCTAATGGCCTTATGATTTGTTTAGAAAGTTGTCATTATGCACCTACTATAACTAGAGGTGTTGTTTCAGTTTCATGTTTGGTTGACATGTTTTACACAATGTTTTACGGATTATGAAATTTCAGTTTCAAAGAATGATGTTCTTTATTTTATTGTTATTTCTTGTAATGGTATTTATGAAATTGATATGATTAATCGTGTGCCAAATATTAATTTTATTTATACTGTTAGCAATAAAAGAGCCAAGCACAACTTGGATTCTACTTATCTGTGGCACTGTCGTCTTGTATATAAGCAAGAAACGCATTAAAAAGCTGCAACATTATAGGCTTTTAAAATCAACTGATGAAGAATCTTTTGATAAATACGTATCTTGTTTATCGGGTAAGATGACAAGGAAACCGTTTCCACATCGTACCGAAAGGGCTACTGATCTTCTTGGAATAATACATACTGATATGTGTGGTCCACTTAGACATGTGTCAAGACAAGATGCTAGCTACTTCATTACATTTACGGATGATTATAGTCGTTATGGCTATATTTATACTTAAACATAAACATGAAGTTTTTGAAACATTCAAGGTATTTAAGAATGAAGTAGAAAATCAACTCAGAAAGACTATAAAAGCACTTCGATCAGATCGAGGAGGCGAATATATTAGTCAAGAGTTTAAAGATTATCTGAAAGCCTGTGGAATTGTCTAGCAACTTACTCCTCCATATACACCACAACACAATGGGGTGTCTGAAAGAAGGAATTGTACCTTGTTGGACATGGTTCGATCAATGATGAATCTTACAACTCTTCCATTATCCTTTTGGGATTATGCTCTAGAGACTGCTACACGCATTCTCAATATGGTTCCAACCAAGAAGGTTGATAAGACACCATATGAATTATGGTATGGAAAAGTTCCTAATTTGTCTTACTTAAAGGTCTAGGGTTGTGAGGCTCTTGTGAAGAGAGATACGCCTGACAAACTCCAACAAAGATCTATTAAATGTATCTTTATAGGATACCCTAAGGAAACGATGGGTTACTATTTCTACTTCCCACCTGAAAATAAAATTGTTGTTGCAAGGTATGCTGAATTCTTGGAGAAAAATCTTTTGTCTCAAGAAATCAATAAAAGAGGGCCAAAGAACTTGAAGAAATTCAAGATGAAGATACATCACCTTCTGAAAACACTAGCAACATTCCTATGGAGGTTGAAGGTTTTGAACCACCTCAAGAGGAAGTTGTTCCTATTTGTAGGTCCGCAAGGACACATCAAGCTCTCGATCGCTTATGTCTAAATGTAGAAGTGGAGGAGCATAGTTTGGGGGATTTTAATGAACCCACTAACTATAAAGCTGCAATATTAGATCCAGAATCTGATAAGTGGGTCGATGCTATGAATGTGAAAATGCAATCCATGAAAGATAATCAAGTTTGGCGCTTGGTTAATCTTCCTCCTAATTGTATGACTGTTGGGAGCAAATGGCTTTTTAAGAAAAAGACTAACATGGATGGCAATGTACACACCTATAAAGCTTGACTTGTAACAAAGGGTTTTACTCAAACCTATGGGGTTAATTATCAAGAAACGTTCTCACCCGTTGCTGACATTAGAGCTATTAGGATTCTTATAGCTATGACGATGTTCTATTACTATGAGATATGACATATGGATGTCAAAACTGCCTTTTTAAATGGATATCTTGATGAATATATTTATATGGTGCAACCTGAAGGTTTTGTTGATCCTAATCATCCCAGAAAAGTATGCAAGCTTCAAAGATCCATTTATGGTCTTAAGCAAGCATCAAGAAGCTGGAATAAAAGATTTGATGAGGAAATCAAAAGGTTTGGATTTGCTCTAAATCTTGATGAGCCATGTGTATATCAAAAGGCTAGTGGGAGTAATGTTACATTCCTCATCTTATATGTCGATGACATAATTATCATGGAAAATCATATTCTAAGTTTACTAAGTGTAAAGACATATCTTGGAAAGTGTTTTGCTATGAAAGATTTGGGGAAAGCGGCATTTATTCTTAGAATCAAGATCTACCGAGATAGATCAAAGCGATTAATTGGACTAAGTCAAAGTGCTTATATGGATAAAATCTTGAATAGATATAGGATGGATAATTCCAAACGTAGATACATCCCCATGCAAGAAAAACTTGACTTGAATAAAACACAAGGCGCTTCAAAACTTGAAGAGGTGAAGCGCATGCAGAATGTTCCTTATGCTTCAGCAATAGGATCCATTATATATGCGGTGAGATTCACTAGACCTGATGTTGCGTTCGCGCAAAATATAACAAGCCATTTTCAACAGAATCCAGGAGAACCACACTAGACTGCTGTAAAAACCATTCTTAAGTATTTAAGAAATACTAAAGACACGTTTTTGGTTTGTGGTGGAAATCCTAAAGCTGAACTTAGAGTGGATTGCTATTGTGATGCTGGATTTGAAACTAATAGAGATGATACAAAATCTCAGACAGGTTACGTCTTCATTTTGAATGGAGGTGCAGTAGACTAGAAGAGCTCCAAGAAAAGTACTACTGCAATGTTCGCTACAGAAGCTGAATACATAGCTGCTTCAGAAGGTGGGATGAAAGCTGTTTGGATTAGAAAGTTTATTTCAGGGCTTGGTATAGTACCAACAATAAACGAACCTGTTAAGATGTTTTGCGATAATTCAGTCGCACTTCATTTTGCTAACGAAACGGGGGTTCAAAAGGGCGCCAGACACTACCATAGAAGATACCATTATGTTCGCGAATGTATTGAACTGGGAAAAATAAAACTTCTTAAAGTTCACACAGATGACAATCTAGCAGATCCTTTTATGAAGGCTTTATCTAAAGGAAAGCTTACTCAACATGCTAGGAGCATGGGACTTCATTTAGCTAGTAGTTTCATGTATATCTGTGTTTAGTATTTGGATAAGCGATGTTAAGACAATTTATTTAATGATAAGGATACTTGGTATTTTGTTATATTTATTTTAAATTGTGTCCTATATTTTCATGTTTAATCATTGAATAATGTTTATTATTCTAAATTAGTCCGTTGTCGATTAACAATATGGGAATATTGTTAAATTAAGACAAATCTGAGTGATTGGTGATATCTTGGATATTAAAGGATGGGTCCACCAAACTCACATGATATTCATAAGATGAATATTGGACTTCCCCAACTAACAAGATTATTACTTTATGGATCGGCGTCATTAGGTGAATCTTGTAAGTGATTTTGTTTACTAAATCCTTAGACTTGAGATGCAAGTAGGTCTTGCATATGTGGATTATTATTCTTGATTTAGTTCTAGTTATCCTGAATAAGGTAGCTAATAAGGACTATTTCAGAATTAATTATGAAGCATGTGACATGACACTTGTAGTCAATACAGAATTTGTTCCTTCAATAGTTGAAGTATGATGCCACTAGGCCCTTCGTAGGCTTAATCAGATGTATGCGTAGCCGCGCCCAAAAACTCATGTAGATATGTCTCAATGATTTTTGGTAATCATGATTAATCATATATACGAGAAACAGAATCGTTAATTAATGGAATGACTATTGATCCATAACCATTTTCAACACGGTATCAGAAATAAAAGGATTGTAAATACATAAATCATTTATCCATGACTTTATGAAACCACACTCGGATATTTTTAGGAGCATTGACGTGTTGCTAGACGCTTACTAATGTTATTATATTATTTATACATGTCCAAGTGGAAGCTGTTGGATTGTGTACACGTAAATTAATATATGTCCGGAAAGTTTATTCGAGCCTACAGGGACGCACGCGTTAATACGTAAAACAATTAATAATAAATATATTAAATGTAATATATTTATGTAATAAGCTTAACGAACGTTAAATAGTTAAAGTTAATATTTAACGAAGTTATATTAATCGTTAAATAGTTTAATGATTAATAGATATGGGATTTAAGGAAAAATGAAAGTTTTCGTTTTGTTTCCTTTTTGCCTAGAACCGGTCGAACACCCCTAATA
>BQNB010082230.1:0-25834 GCA_026074375.1 Tanacetum coccineum | reverse complement strand
CTGACGCTCTAATTTTTGTCTTTTTGTGGGAAAGGTTTATTTGGATGAGCTGTATTCAGTTTTGGGGGGGAAATTTGAATTTCAAATTTATGTTTTTAAATTAAAACGTTATTAAAACTATTTTGTATAAATAATTATTGTGAAATTGTTTTGTTATATTTAGAAAAATATAAAGTTTAAGACAAATCTTATTTCTTTGATCATCCTACAAGTTTAATGTTGTTTGTACATACCTTATGTGATTTACGTCGGGTGCAAACAAATTATAGTGTTGATGTAGACTTGAGACGTCGAGAGATGTAGATGCATGTATGCATTGATGATTTGTGATTACGAGTAACTTGCGAACTTTACGTTATGTATTACAAGTCACATATTTGTCATCACCAAAACATAAAAAAATCGTATAGATTAAATATCATAATATTCGCACTAACAATCTCCCTTTTTTGATGATGACAAACTATGTAAACTATAACACAAAGTAAAGTTTAAAAGTTACTCATTTACACTCCCTTCTCCACCTTTTGTCAAAGCAAAAAGGTATTATATGGAGGTTTAAGAAGAAGACAAGAGAAGAGGGTACGTGATCCGGGTATATACGTTGGAGGAATGAGAAGAAGGTATGTGCTCCAAGTATATAGGTTTGAGGTATGAGGAAAAGATATGAGAAATAAAGGTGAAGGTAATTGTATGTTTCTTGGTTAGTTTAGAAAAGAGGTGAGAAGTAGGCAAGACAAGAGGGTAGGTACTTCGAGTGTATAGGTTGAAGTAATGAGGAAAAGGTAGGTGATCCAAGTATATTGGTGTACGAATGAACCCTTCATTGTATTTGACTAATACCGATCTTTCTTCCTATAAGGTGAGCTTGTACATCATCTTAGTGAAGTTCTTCTATCATAAACGGTTTAACTGAACTCCTTGTTATTTAACCAACATATCTTCTGTGCTCCTCTTGCTCATTGCATCCCCATGATAATTACATTCCTTGTATATTAACTCTAGAGGATCCATGAATCAATAGAATTTTCCATACGCTTCAAGAAGTTCGATGTAATTTAAATGAGTAGAACGCTTGCAAGTACAACATCGGTGTTATGATCCCACTTGTTTGGGGAACAAAGGGAATCTAAGTTTTTGATGTTGTGCTACAAAACAAAGTTAGTAGACAAGTGCACACACACACACACACACACACATATATATATATTATATATATATATATATATATATATATATATTATAATAATATTTATATATATATATTTATATATTATATATATATATATAACTTTTTATATATAATATATTATTTTGTATATACATGATATTAACGGGGAAACTAGACATGCATTTTAGGTGTTAGTATTCTAAAGTATGACACTTTAAAAGAAAGTTAGAAGCTAGACACATGCAATCATTATTTTAAAATCAACAATCTAAATGATATAATTAAAAGACTCAAGACATATGTTTAAGGAAAAAGATTAGACTGACTTTTAACAAACGAGAATGGGATTCGTTTATTGATTGACATTATTTATATTATGATAATGACATTTTAAGGTAGTCGATATGACACTTAATGTCTTGGCAAATATGCCAAAATTTATACTTTTAAACGAGAAAAAAGAAATTAAGATGAGGATGGAGACGATGTGCTCTTGAATGTTAATGAAAATGATTCCATAGAGCCAAAAAGTAAGAAAGGATGAACAAGACTAAAGAAGGAACATGTTGACGAGAGGTTGATAGAAAAGATTGATATATCATTTGCACTAACAATTGATGTGCATGTGATCCTATCGAGACAAAGGTGGATGATTGGAAATTCAAAGGTTTGTTTGGTGTTTTGTTGGTTGACAATGTTGAGGAACAAAGGTGGGTATGTAAAATGAGGTGGTAGTTCTTTCATGGTGGAAGAATAATGAGAGACTCATAATGTTGTGACTCAATAACACTTGAAAATTAAATATCTACTTTATGTTCTTCACTTTCTAGAAAGTGGAAAGTTTAGCGAAGGAGTGACATTTGAATTTAGCAAATTACTTAAATATTTCGGATGAAATAATGAAGTTAGGAGAGATATAGGAGGAACTTTAATAGCAACAAGACTATTAAAAGAGAAGAAACGTTTAGACGTGAGAGGAAACATTAGAGAATATAAGAATTATTATAAGTGAAGAGGAACATTTATAAGTGAGAAGAAACATCAGAAGTAAAAAGACTATTAGAAGTGAGACGACTATCAGAAGTGAGAAGACTATTAAGAAAGAGAAAGGCAATTTAGAAGTGAAAAGACCATTTGAGGTGAGAAAAGACGTTTACAAGATGTGAGGAGCAAGATTTGTATGAGAGGGAATTTATTGTGTAATGATAGATTGTAGGTATATCGATTGTAAGGAATGTGTTGGAGAATGAGACGTATTTCATTATGAGATTTCTTGGACATCATAAGCTATATGATTATGGAATTGAGATAAAGATAGGATCTACTTGATCTTTAGAGAGTTGTTGGGCATATGTTGGGTGTAAAGTAGACATCGCCACGCCAGCTTATTGTTGCAGAAGAGGATGACGGGGGGTGTTCGTTTTTTAATTGATTTAAAAGAAAATGACAGATATCCTCAATGCCTGCTGCTGGCAGTCCTAGATATATTGGGGACCGCAATTAAAGGTATCTGGGGCTTTTTTTCTTACGGGACCGCCAACAAAGAGGAGTTTAGGGCTTGACAATTTTGTGAAAGGAGTGACATTTAATTTACATTTCGCTAATTAAAAATACTTAAAGTACTTCGGATGAAGTAGTTAAATTGTCACGAAGCACGGAATAGAGAATTGACTAGAAAATGAGATAGTATAGAATAAAGAGAAAGATTTACGGAAATGTGTTCCTTCATTCTGACCTTGACAAGACAATTTAACGATTCACGATTGAGGGGTAAAGAAAGAATGTCGACGATGTTATCTTCAGACGCAACATATTCGAATGGAGATTTTTCCTTTTGGACGTTGTCCCGAAGGAAATCTTGACGTATCTTTGGTGTGTTTCGTACGCAAAAATAATAATAATAATAAAAATAATAATAATAATAAACTTTTTTTTACATGAAGTTGGATAGGAGTCTAGACACAAGCTGTGCTCCCACTCCTTTTTGAATACAAAAGCTTACTCTATGAAAGACAAATTGCACCACTCTTAGCATTATTTGTGTGGCTAATGGAAATAGAATAATACGGTAAGTGTACCCAAAGCCTCGTTTTTGGTTTCGAATTCCCCGAACGTAGAGAAAGCAAATGGTATGAACTTGTATCTATTTTCCTCGCATATTGACGCATACTTCCTCTTTTTCTTCTCCATGGCATTGTGCAAGGCTACCCCAGGAGCCCAAGAAGACGCCCCATACCAGCGAAGGGAGAGATGCATGTCACATCCAAGCATGCATCTTTACCTTGGAGCCAATTAAAAAGCAAAAGGTCTGCAGGTCGTAGATCCTTACCGTCATCCGAGAGGAAGCCCATTGGAGCTCCTTCGCACATGATACCCAATCATGGTAACATTTCAACAGAAATCAAACACCAGATTATGCCTAAAACTTCACACCTTCTTCGCTATTAGAACAATGGACCGCAATGATATCCCCTTTGGTCCATACGATGCGCCATTGCAACTCGCGGCATAAGCTACCTTCATGAGAAACAATTGGTTACTGAAAGCCTATAACACAATACAAAGCGAAAATTTGACGGTGTTAATCCTCTGTCCCAAGCCATCTAATAGGGATGGTGAGAAAAGAAAAATCTTGTGCATCGTGGGGCGCCGTATGCAACTAAGATAGGAAAACTGTCATGGACTTAGCGAGTACATGGAAACAAGATCTTTCTCAATGACACCAAAGTAACACTTTGCCAAGCTTTTCATCATCTTGGGGGAAAAAGTGCAAGTGGTGAAAGAGAGAACATCAACGTTGCAGGTAGTGTTAAAAGCATCTAGGGCATCCTTAAAAAAAGAACCTTGGGATTCAATGCCAGTCTTCACCAGTATCTTGGCCTGAAGGGCGCTCGTTTGCAAACGAGAGGCGAGAAGAAAGAAACGATAATCTGCTAATGTTCCGCTAAAAGAATACCAAAAGAACACCCTAATGATTTGGGAGCTGTGGAAAGCCGCAACTGCCAATCACCAAACCCTGGCCTTGATGCTAGGTACATTCTTCTCCAATGAGACACGTATAACACCTTTTGGAAATTTTCAAACTGACCCTGGTGGGCCTTATAAATAAATAGGGCGAACATGTCCTCAAGCATAAGAAAGTTTCGCAACACCAAAGCATTTCGAAGAAGAAGGATATCACATTCGAGGATCATAAAGTTTGTGGATTGCCTCCACTAACGAGATAGTTTTAGAGACCCTTTTCAAAGCCAAATCCCGACAAAAACCTTCATCCAAACTGACAGAACCACCCAGAAGTTTGACACCATTGAGCGGACGAGATATATTTATAGGAAAAACACCATCCATCCTACTTCTAGGATCCTCCACAGGCCAGAAAAGTTCAGTCTTATCAACATTTAAAAAAACCTCGTGGTCGGACAATCAGTCCTTGATGATGTCAAGAGCTTGGTACCTATGGGTATCTCATCATTATGTTACCGTCATCAGATACCAAGCTGAAGGGTAAGCTCACACGAGCTTGACAATCGTCAGTATGATGGTGATCTTCTCGTGTATTGTGATTGTAATAAAACAATTCATGCACGAGGTATAAGGTTATCTTAAATGTGGTAGCAGAAATAGTGAAGGAAAAAAGATTAGCCATCTCTATGGTTGAAAAGGCGTGGTTGAGTAAGAAGGAAGGGGTGTGATCGAAAGGCAAAGAGTGTTTTCATCGAAGAGAGATAATGTTTTCGTCGAAAAATGTTTTCATAGGAGAGAAAGGATGTTTTCGTTGAAGAGAAAGAATGTTTCGTCGAAGAGAAAGAATGTTTTCGTCGAAGAGAAAAGAATGTTTTCGTCAAAGAGAAAGAATGTTTTCGTCGAAGAGAAAGATGTTTTCGTCGAAGAGAAAAGGAGTTGTAGTCGAAAATAAAAGGAGAGCGTTTTAAATTAAGTAGTTACAAGGTTTGCATATGGATTTTCGGATATGACCTTTAACATTTGCGATCGCAAGTTAAAGATACTTGAATATTTCGGAGGAAATATTTAAGTTGTCAAACCTACTAGGAGGTGGATTAGATTTGTATCTAACCTTCCTTTGACAAAAGAGTGGATCATTTAGAAGAAGGCGAGATGACGATTAAGGGAATGTGTGAGTGAAGACTCTAGGAGATATAAGATCATTTTACGACACTCTTGACTTTTTAGATTTGTGACACGGATGCAAATAAAAAAAATTCTAGTGTGAGAATGTATATATGCCTAAATGCATAAGACATATAGATACATGTATACAAGTTTATCTAAGCATGCATCGACACAATAATCAACAAGATTAATGTGTAAGACTATATGACATTTAAATGTTAATTGTCATACATTAAGCTAACATAGTGTAAGTGCACAATTAACATGTAAGTCATGTAAAATGACGCATACAAAACGTGATAATTTTGCAATCATCATGTAAAACATGTTAGCTTTTAGCACTTAGGAGCATGTGTTATTTAGATAAACTAAGAGATATTTGATCTAAATTGCTAGAAAAAGGCAAACGCTTTTACAACAAACATGCATTCAATAGCTAAGCAAATAAACGTTGAGCATTAAGATAATCATGAAAGCATATAATTGCATTACGTGGAAGCACGTTATCATCTTGAACCTTTAAAGCACATATGTGAAATGCAAGTAGTCTAGATTGACTAAGGAGAAACCTAATTTCTACTTGCTTTATGTGTACTCCTAATGAAATACAAAGTCTATCGATGTATCATTAGGCATATTTAAGAAGAGTCATTTAATCAAATTAGAATGAATATGAGACTATCACTAGTGGTGCTCAATTCAGGCTTAACACGACCATTTTTATGGGTTATACCACGAACCCAACTTCACTCTTGGAAGCAATTAAATCATTAGGTCAAATTGAATTTCTAGTGCAATAGATTCTCCAGTAGCTCATTCTACATTTTCAGACTAAAATAGTACAATTACCTATATTTACCTTATAAGTGTAGCAAAGATTAAAATATTGCTATTATCTCTATCATAAAGGGCCTAACATTGACCTCAAACTAACATTGCTTTAATTTAGTTTGCATTAATACTAATTATATTGTGTGAAATTCTAGGTCTAAATGATAGAGCAAAACATGTTGTTGTAGGTTAAGGAGATGGTATCTAGAACATAGGAGTATGCTTAAGAGTGACAATGGGTAATGCTCTATAATCAAGAGTGTTCAAAAAGAATGTATCCTTTGATGTCTTTCATGAAATAAATCCAATTAAAGGTTATTTACCTTGATAGATCTTGTGGAATGTTTCATTGTATAGATAATGATGTTTTACTATAGGTTAGTTCACATGTATGTTGGAATTTTAAGCATGGGATTCACAAGAGAAGATGTTTTAATTCTATGCCATAGGGATTTTACCTATAACCAAAGATGAATCTAAGACGAAGGATCCATCGATCCGTGGAGGTGCCAAATTTGGGCAAGGATCATTTTCCCACTATTTGAGAGATGGTGTTGTATTTGGTTTTTAGGAGATAGCTTATATAATTACAATGGGTTCTTGGTATTGAGTTTTCTGAAAATGACTTCCATGACTTGATTTTCTAGTTGTTATACTTATGTGTTTCCTTAGATGGTTAATTCATAGTCGGTATAATCCTACTTAGAGTGTGTTAAGTTTTGCATGTATAATTTGACCATAGCCTAATAACATAACATTTGAAAATCACTTTAGCTTAATGAAATCTTCTTCATTGCTAAGTGTGAATTTGCAATTCGTGACTAATCTTGTTGTCTTATTACAATCGACTTCTTGATTTTATGTAATATCGAGGTATGGTTAAACATGTAGCACGGAAAGATATCTACGTTTTTTAATATGATATTTCCGTGATCCTGTTAAATCCTAGTCTCTTTTTCATGTTCTTATTCTTATTTTGTATTTAAATTGAATGATGAGATTGATTATCGTTTGGAATAATAATCATCTTCATAGCGAAATCCTTTATGATCAACTTATTGAAATAAATAACGATGTATGTTTTGTAGAATTTGTTTATGTTTTCCTAATCCTAACTTAGATCGTTTATAGGGTTCTCATTTTGTGAAAACGAATTTATGCTTATTTTGGTAAATAGAGAGTGTTTTGATTGAGGAAGATTGTTTGAGTTTGAGTTGTGCTTTGAATGTTTGAGCAAGTTACATTTGTTGTGCATTTGTCATTTTGCTTTTCGAAATTCATCGGACTTTTCAATTGCATTGCAAAGGTAATTAATTGAGTATTTCGGATGAAACCATTCAAGTTGTCTTCCTACTTCATTGTGTAGTTTATGCATTTATATTTGGAACACAACTATTGGACAAGTAGATTTAATATGACATCATTTACACAAGTGTGAGTCATGATCCGATGCATATTCTTATCGTCTTTAAAAAAGGATGTCGTTATTTTCATATCAATCGAGTATGATTGAGTATGTAGGTTTAAGATAATATCTCTTGTTACATTTTGATATAATCTTAAAGCTAGACAAATAAGAATCTGATTTCTTGTCCATACTCGAAAAAACTTGGTCAATTAGATTCGATAATATTATTTTATCATAATTTGTTTAATGAATCGATATATATTCTAATTCTTTCTTAACCCTCCCACGAACACTCTTTTTAAAAGAAAACAAATATAGATTTTCATAGTGTGTTCCATTTATCCTATGATAGTTGTAAGTGATGATTGATGAATAATGACAAGTTAATTTCTTACTTCAAGATTGTCATATATTTTGCTTGTGCGAAACACTATTTGTTGATATGTATAGTATGCATAGTCTTTGACATTTTATGAGTATATAAATGATTTTCCTAACCATTTTTATACAACACAAATCTTTTGTAAAATACTATACTTTTATAAAAAGAATATAATTATGTGTGTGTATTAGAACAATGCAAGCACAAGCAAAGTTTAAAAATGCATTTTCTTTTACTTAATTACTAATGTATTAATACAATCTTTTATTTTGTTTAACCAACCCAAGGTCAAACAACGCATGATGATAAAAAGATTTAGACATCTTGTTGGAAGAGAGTTAATGTGTTAGAAATATTTTAGTGACGGGTTTTAATATATGATCTTAGGACATTATTTTTCCACACGCTTGACAAACTATTGAACTCTCATTCCTAAATGGGTTACAATACTTAAAATGATCTACAAGATGTTTATGTAATACTTGTAAATATATTGATCAATGCCTATATGCAATGCACAAACAGTTTTGCAACTCAACGTAAGAAATCTAGCGTAATTCCTATTAGGCATAATCCAGAAAACTAGTAACATACAAATAGCATACATGGCACGTGTGTTTAGATATATAATTAGCTCAATTTCAAATAGTAATGATTGCTTATTAATATCTATTTACAAAATTAAAACACAAGTAAACACACATAATCATCTAGCATACACATAAAGATATTCGTCATTGTTTTGTATATTAGATGTACCGAATTATACTTAGCTCGATTTTATTTGAAAATGAAATAGTTCCTTCCCATTTTAAAAATTAATTAAGGTCAATATTTTGAAAAGATAAATACACTATTTTTTCAAAGATACATCAACTAGAAATGTCCGCTACGAAAGAAAATGTAAAATACAAGTTTTACGTTAAAACGAAACATAACGTTTTGATCACTATATAGTATTTTGCATTTCTGACTTATTTAAACTTCAAATGAAGTCTTGGAAGTTCTTTTAAATGAAAGTAGACTCAATTATCTTTAAAATGGCGGATGGCATGACTTCTACAGACTTACGATTGATTTTACATGATTTTTTGAAGTTTGCCAAATTCTGACGAAACATACAGGCGGCCCCCATAAAGGTGACGACCCCCAGATATATTTGGGGGCCACCCTAACATTTATGGGACCGCCACAAGTGACCCCAAAACACGTTTTTTGTTCAAAATCATTTGGTGACTTAACCGTAGAACATAGGACTTTAAAAAGTTGTCCCAGCACATAAATTTCGTATTTTAGACATCATTTCTACTCTTACGACTTAGACAAACATAAGTTGGCACTTCCAAGTTCTTTTGAGAAAATTTTCCTTCAAGCTAGTTTAAAAGTATATTTAATAACAAAACTAGTACGAATCAAACAACAAAACACTTTTCTTATTTAAACCCCGTTCATGGGTAATTTGATACATGGATCGTACTCTATTTTAAAAACCATTTGTTTTGAAAACTAGGCGAAGTGGGCTCCTTGATACCACATTGTAGAATATGTAATAAAGGGGGGGGGGGGTGTTGAATACATTTCCATTAAAAACTTTAATTCTTTTGTATCTTATCTCCTTAAGTTTGAACGTATTTGAGAAGTGTCGCATAATAGGTTTTACAACACTATCACATTTCTTAACAATACTAAGCTCAACCACATATTAATTACAAAGTACTTCACAATTCCATTTAATCACAATATGCGCAACCTTTCCTCTCTATCATGACACAATGCACATATAAAAGTTAAAGTAGATAATGTAAATAAAAAGCGTAAAGGTTATGTGAAAGGGAAATGCAAACCGGACACAATGATTTATAGTGGTTTAGTCACGAAGCTCCTCTTCGCCATACTTCACTCCCCGAGTACCCAACTTGAGAGTTACTTCACTAGTCAACAAGCTCCTTTCTCGGCGGAGAAAACCATACAAGTTGCTTACATTATTTTTTGACACTAAGATAGATGTGAGTTCTTCATTTCGTGTATACCAAAACCGTTATGTTTATGGCAACCACATAACAAAACCTGTTTGTATTTTTGCATAAACACATTAACGCGTCGCTTACATTATTTTCTGACATTAAGCTAGATGGCGAGTCCTAATCTTAGCTAGAACGAATCTACCACTACACTAATGTATTTTAAGGCCCAAACTACTAACCAACCCACAATCAACCCTTCAGAATATACACACCATTCGGATCTATACACTACTAAAGATTGGAATCGTTGGAATTGATCTATATTAAACATATGTTACAATGAAATAACCTAGACTTACATAAATTCGTATCTTGACGATGACAAAAAGTTCCTTCTCTTTGCACTTGAGGAAGAAGGATGGATAGAAGATTGTATCACATTTTAAATCAAGATTAAACAAGGTTAAATGATCAAAGGTTTAAAGAGATTAGTGAGATTATAGAGCGTGAAAGAACTTAATGAAAAATTTATGCAAAAGGGTTATGAAAATAGTTAGAGGTGACCCACTAATTATAGGAGCTGAAAAATAGACTGTTAGGAAATGGCGGTCCCAGATATATTAGGGAGCCGTCGGTATTTAAGGGGGCCTCCGGCCTATTTAAGGGACCGCCCTGACAGACACTCTTGTTTTTTTCTTTTTGTGGTGAAGGTGAAATCTGGTGAAAGTGACACTTGTTTTTGGGGGGAAATGACCAGATTTTGAAATTCAAAATAATTACCAAATAAAACACTTTATTTATTTAATTGTAAATAATTTGTCTAATATTTTTTGAGAAATAGTTTTGTATTATATTTATAAAAAATTTAAATTTTAAGAAAATACTTATTGCTTTGATCTCCTACATGTTTATTGTTGTTTGTACATACCTTACGTGATTCTAGTCGAGTGCAAACAAATATCGTTGTTTATGTAGATCGAGACGTCGAGCGATGTGGATGCGAGGTATGCTTTGATTATTTGTTTGGATTTCGGAGTAACTTACGCAATTTACTTAAGTATTCCAAGTTACATGTTTGTCATCACCAAAACATAAAGAGATCGTATAGATTAAATATCGTAATATTTGCACTAACAATAGGGATAAATGGATGATGGTAGATTTACAAATGAGAGGCAATTAGCACGGGTAAAGGGTTGTTTTAGGCTAGTGGAAAATTACATAATTTGTGTTATTAATGATGACCTTCATGATAAGGACGATTTTCAAAAGGTTTGTAGGAGCAATGTGATATCGGCAATCAACCTATTTCATGAAATATATTGAGGTCATATTCTTAATGAAGAGGTAGATTGATCACTATGAGAGGTGATGAGTATGCTTGTATCCAAGTGCCTTTATAGTATAATGTTAGGTATGAATTGTAGAATGGTTAATAACCATTGGATAGTAAGGTTTTAGTACCTTTGATTCCTTAACTTTTGAGGCAGTTATGCCTTTTGTAAGGAAAGTACTCTATTGGGAAGACAATTATGTTTTGGTGATTTGAGTTGTTTAGTTGAGGTTTGGTTGAGAAGCGATCATTAAGTTACACAAACTAGTTCCCTAAAATTATGTTTGCATTAAGTTCTTTTCTTTTCTTCTTTACCATAATACATATAGCAATCAACACATAAAATGAACAAGTTGACACAAATACAACATTTTTCAACATAAGGGTGAGTTGTGATCCAAAGTGATTTTGTCAATGAATTTGTCTATTTAATCTTTCTTGTCTATCATGGGGAATAGAGCATGCAATGTTGTGAATAATTCGATTTCACACATTTAAATATGTGAGGCGATAATTATCACAATATTAACAAGATGTAGATCAAATTTCTTGTTCATAACATGTAGGTTTGACATGTAGAATATGAGATATGTCAACCATAGTTTGAATAATGCATTGACATCTATCCTTTATCTCGTTAAAAAAACAATGTTGCTTAACTTTCATGCCTTTCATATAAGTCCTAGCACATAGCATGTAAACATATAAGCTCTAAGAGCAAAAATATCTCTAATAGGTTATGCAAAAGGCCTCTAGACTTCTATCCTTATATTTGACCCCTAACTCACTTAAATCAATATCCTATGGTGCATGTTAACCATGAACAACCTCGACTAGACTCGTGCAATTTGGACTTTGAAAAATGTCATGCGGAAATCTTAAGCTTGTTTAGTCTTAGACCTAAGTGTCCTCTCATTTAACTCACCAATTACTTGTTTTATTAGATGACCTTTAGCTTCTTTTAGACTCTTAGGATAGCCTTCATCCAAAATATTAACTTGTAATGATGGTGACCCATTGAGATCTTAAACTATAGGTTTATTGATCCTATCATCTTCTACCGAAGGAGATAACTTAGACCTGGGAAAGCTCTCATCAAAGGTAACACTAAGAGATTCCTCAATTCTCATTGTTTCCTTGTTAAGCACTATATATGATTTACAAGTTTGAGAGTATCTTAAAAACACACCTTTGTATGACTTTGGATCGAACTTGTGTGTGATGGTATTTGTGTTAAAGTTATAAATATCTTTAAAACCAAAGTCTCCTAAAGTAACTGATTTGCAGCTTCCTATTTCTAAGGATTTTGTAGGGTGTTTTATTAATGAATTTTCTAATATAAACCCTATTAAAATGTAAGTTTCCGTATCTAATGCATGACACCAAAACTTTTGTGGAATGGATTGCTCTACTAACATAGCACGACTCATCTTTCTTAACTTGCGATATGTTCTTTCAACAATCTCACTCTATTGAGAAGTGAACGGGCCTGACAAGTTATAAGATATTCCATGTTGTTCACAAAAACTCCCAAATTGCATTTTATTAAATTCACTACGATGATTTGTTTCATATTAAATAACTTAGCAGACAATCATGTTGATTTTATAAGGACCTTTTACACAATATTTTAAATCTTTTCTAAGATATATCCTCTAGACTCTACAAAACACAACCCAAGTGTAGTTGGAGTGATCTTCAACAATCTTTAAAGTATAGTTGTTAAACTTTGTAACTTTGAATGGAGATGGGCTCCAAACAAATCTAAGTGTATAAAACTCTAATAACCCTACTAGTTGACACTTCATTCCTAGTCTTATTGTTTGCATTACATTGCACTCCTTGACCACATGTATCATAAAGTGTCTTTCATAAGCTAAATTTGGTAGGTTCCTTACTAGCTCGTTGGCAGCTAAGTCTTGAACTAACCTCATATTGACATGACCTAACCTCCTATGCCAAAGCGTTATGTTATCCACCACAGAGGTAAGATAAATTTGTTGTTTGGAGTTATCTCCCAATTTGCAAGTATATAGACCATTTCTCCTATTTCCTTTAGCTAACATTTTACCATTTGTACTAATAGTACAATCTACTTTAGTAAAGCTAACTACGCAATCATCATCACATAATTTACCTACGCTAATCAAGTTAAAAGCTAGACCACAAACATGCTCAACATTGGTAATTGTAATGAAGTTATGAGTAATATTACCTCTACCGATGACCTTGTCCTTTAGGTTGCTCCCAAATATGACAGGTCTACCATCATACGCCTTGTACAAAGTAAACAATCTTCTATTCCAGGTCATGTACTTAGCGCAAACACTATCTATAACACGCCGTGTTTTCAAGTCATTGACGACGTCGATAAATCTACAATGAATCTTTTGTATTGTACGTGTTTGCTTTAAATCGTAAACGTTAAGTTAAATCGCGTAAGATAAAAATTAGCGTGCAATGTAAACGGGCATCAAACCATCAAACGTTCAATCAAGCAAGTATTAAGAAATTATTTTGATGATAATTATAAACTTTGTTTATTGTATTTTTATTGGTAGCGTAAATTGATTACGTTTCGCACGTTTATTAGCGTCTTTTTCTTAGGCATTCCCCGAACCACCAAAACTTTCCTACGCTTCAACAAATACCCACATTTATACCCAATACATAAAAACTACAAAAATATATCATATACATCTCCTTATGGCTGGATTTGTTTCAAATGATACAAGAAAAATGAAAAATATCTTACAAGTGGTCTTTGTACTACACTTTTCAATTAAAACCTAGCCATAACTTGTCCCAATTTGACCATAGTCTTCCTTAAGACCATGTAATATCTTATATATACTAGTATGCGAGTGGTAAGAAACACATACAACTTAAACACTTAGCTAAAAATCAAACTTTTCTTTCCTTTCTCTCCCTATTAGGCCACGACAAACAAACATCCCCTTAAGTAATCCATACAAAATTTTCTACCTCATTTACATACATACCTACATCATTCCTAAGATATACTAAGATGTTTCTAAGCATTGGTTAACCATTTTCAAGTAATTATCAAGAAAAGAAAAGCTAGGATTTCATATGGAAAGTTAGGGTTTTCATATTTTGCTAGCTTGGGTTTAAAGTCTAAACAAGGGTTTATCACATATTTCTTAACGTCATCATTCATCATTAAGGTTATCTAGCACCTTTATCTTTTCATTTCATAAGTTTTTTTTGCATATGTTAGTCTTTATAGCAAAATCACCATTTAGGACTTTTTAACATGTAAAAAGGATTTTTACTTGTAATTATGGATTTGTTCACTTTTAAACATGTTATGATGTTAATGAGATCATGTTAAAATGGATGTAAAAGGATTGTACCATGTTGTTTTGGTGTAAAAATGGATACATGCAAATTAGGGTTTATAAAGTTAACTTAATATGTTACAAGTAAAAGTAATGCAAATGACATGTTAATCTTGTTTATGGACTTTTAGTCATGTTATATGGACACTAAAATAAGGTTGTAAAAGGATGAAAAGGGATTGTACACTCATGGTTATTGTGTAAAAATGGTTATGTATAAAACTAGTAATTTAAGGTTACTTATGAAAGTTATGGTTTATAAGTGTTATTATGGACTTATAAATTTGGACAAATGGACAATATATGGAACTATGAACTCTAATATATATATATGATATATAACATATATGGTATATAAGATTTGTGGTAGATTATAAAAGTGGGAAAGTATAAAAATAAGGTTAGTTATGGACTTAACAAAGCCATTCAAACTTTCTGTCCAAAATTCGAAAATAAACATGTCTATTTTATATTTTTATAAAATCATACGTCTCACGACGATTCCAAAAAGCTAAGAAACTTGAAAAACGGATAACTAACGAAAAAGTTACGGTAAAAACAAGTTATACGATAAATAAACTGATTTTAGATCGAATTTTTATTCAAATCAATTTTATAAAAATTATATAAAACAGCAAGTTTAGTATTTTTAACAGATTACACATATTTTTAGGATTCCAAATTGTTAAGAAACAAAAATTTTCAATTAATAACGAATGAGTTATGAATTTCGCGAGTTTACGACAATTAATACTTTTATAAAACAATTTTTATAAAAGTTACTATTCATGACAGAAACATTTATTTTTGTAAACCTCATAAATAAATAGAACTTTCAATTACGATAACGTTCTCAAAAGAATCGCTAAAAATAGAGCTATAACGAATAAAATACGACGTTTACGGGTTTTACGATAACTAAAACTATAAAAATAACTTTATAAATGTTGGGTAAAGTTAAATGTAGTTTCATCAGGGGCATTAAATATATGAAAATGTATAATTATGATAATCGTCCTAATCGAAACTTGGCATATGAAAACGTCAAAATAGGGCTTAAAACGCGAAAGGTACGCCAGTTTTACTACAACGGTAATTATAAACATTTTAACTTATTAAACACAATTTTTCCAAAATAATTAGATGGTGATTAGCGATATAGAATGATATATGGTAGTAGTTACACAATGTGATTAGTACTTATACGACCTTAATTTAAATAGGTTGCATCTGACGATTTATGTGACGCATTATCTGTGATATTCTTGTTATTCGCTCACTCAAGGTGAGTTTATAGCCCCACGTTTTACATGCTTTGTTTATGAAGTTTTTGGGTGTAAGAACATGCAATCGTTCTTATAACTTGGGACACATGCTGGTAAGTTTCATATTATGATTACGTGTTTCCTAAGTAGCGATAACCCTAGTTGAGCCCATTATCATGAACTTTTTAGGTTTACATGGATTGTGAGCGCGGATTGTTATGAATAGTTCTATTGGGATTTGACTTCCCGTTTAGGGTGTGATTAGCTATCACTGGGCATTTCGAACGTATCCAGTGTCGATACGTAGGATGTTGCGGGTTAGAACATCATCACGGGCAATGTAGGCCATTTATATGGTATTCATTTATGTCGAGCTTCAGTGTCATGAGCTTAGGGCAACGTAATTACAATTATATGATTGTTGCATCTGTTGCATTATCTACACTTGGGGAAATCTTGTGGTACCTTCATATTTATGATTTTTCATACCTCTATGAATTCACCAACATTATTGTTGACGTTTTAAAGCAATGTTTTTCAGGGGATCAGTAAGCACGAGGTGCAAGGGATACATTGGTGGTTTTGATTTGGATATCATGCATTAAAGATTTTGTCGCATTACATTTTGTATAACTGTTATGGGCTAGAAATCTTTGTATTTTGAACAAGTAGACAAGTGAAGCTTTGTCTTATGTAACAAACACTTTGTTAAATCTAACGTATCAGTTTTAAAATGACTTTTTGGTCGTTCTATATACATCTTGTGTTACTGATCTATGAAGTAACACGCCCCGGATCCTTATTCCGCTGCGACCCAATTTGGGGGTGTTACAGATTGGTATCAAGAGCCAAGGTTATAGAGAACCAGGTCAAATGTTTTTGCTAGACTATAACCATTTTCAAACATCGAATTCATACAAAGGGGTTTTACACGGGACATACATATGTGCATACATTCATGCATACACTACTTGTTGCATTAGTTGGTTGGACTAGATGCATTCATAATTGATATACATGTTATGATATAAATGTATATTACTATAAGGGGTCTTTTTTTATTTTAAAAATTTTTTTTTTTTTTTTAACTAATATAGCTATTTTGAATTTTCAGATTCTAGTCTGTCAAATTCGGATGATATCGGGGGTTTGTTACCAATACACGGAGGTTCAGTAGCCCATTTGAGGGTTTTATCAGTCATAGATCACCGTGAGCTCAGATGATCACGAGTACTTGAGCTACCGGGTATGAGAGGATCCCATACGTGGTGGCAGCTATTTAGTTCCACACCTTCCAGATTACGTGCTGGCCCTGAGGAGCAGAGCGAGGCATCACTTCGCCAGAATTATGTTCCAGGCCCAGGATACTGATGATGAGAATTGTTGCTGAGGATAGCCAGATGCTGAGGATGCCTTAACCCAATGCGAAGTCTCCTGTCTATGTCCGGAGTCCGATTCCTGACGGGCAAGACCCGGAGGGAGGATGGCGACGAGGACCCGAGGAGGTTCCTATTTTAACTATTCTGCTGATGGTGGAGATGACGAGACGATGAGGTTGAGCATCCTTTTTTTTAGGAGGGAGGATGAGGATGATGGATGTTGACATGGGGATGATGGGATAAGGAGGTAGGAGGAGCACCCTGTCTCATTTGGACTCTGTAGTTGTTGCTTTTACAAACACTACTGATCAGGCCCCACCCGCGGAGGAGACAAAGCCGTTCGAGGATGTTGACTGTCTCGCGACCACACACACAACCCTGCATATCGTGTGACAGTAGGTATTTATATTCTTGCTCCAGGTACCTATACCAGCTTGGTCTGGAGATGCAGAGGTTGCGACTTCTCACTATATCTACTCCCACCTTCATCACCATCTTCCCATGGTCTTCATCCACTTCCCAGAGTACCTTCTCCCATACTACCACTTACCCCTTACCTGTGTTATTTCCAGCACCACCTCCTAGCCCCATTCGTTCATTGGGCTATCGAGCTGCTATGATCCGGATGAGAGCTAAGGCCGCATCTACTTCCCATTCTCTATCATTACCACCACCCTTCATACTCTACCCCACCAGACTAGATGCACCATCATTAGGGATACCACCACCCTTGCCCATATCAGTTCCCACTTCATCACCACCATTGCTACTACCCTCTGCTAGTCGTAGGGAGGACAGACCCGAGGTTACCTTACCACCTCGGAAGAGGTTAGGTATCGCTCTTGGTCCTGGATACAAGGTAGGAGAGAGCTCATCTGCTGCTACTACTAGACCGGCCGGGGGTCTTAGGGTAGACTATGGCTTTGTAACTACTATGGATAGGGAGATCAGGCATGATCTAGAGTGAGAGGTTGGATATGGGATCACCGACTCGTGGGACGAGATAATTGAGACCCTTCAGGGGGCACCAGTTAGTACTGACACGGAGTTGGGTTAACATATGATAGCATTTGAGACTAGGGTTAGGCAAGACACGGATGAGATTTATACGAGGTTAGACGATGAGCAGAGTCAGAGACAAAATTATGGATGGTCAGGCTCAATATGTTGTTTTAGAGATTAGTCGAGCACATGCATATACACGTCATCTGATGGAGACAGAGGCTAGATTATCCCGAGAGGCTTAGAGGGTAATTTTCGGGGATGGTATGCGGAGGTGATCTTGCCGTGAAAGAGTTATGTCACTACGCACTACCATACTGGGTCAGATGTCAGAGATTAGAGAGTTGCATGCTGCTGATCACAGGAGACAGGCTGTGATTTCAGATATGCTGAAGGCAGACCAGAGGAGATCTGCAGAGATGAGAGAGTGAGGAAGACTGATATTACCCGTCTTAAGCAGCAGCTTATACAGACATTGACAGTGATGCAGTCATTACAGGGACAGGTGACTATGCTACAGGGACAAGTGGCAGTACTACAGGGACAGGTTACCGCACTACAGGGACAGTAGGGACCCTGTTGGAGGTCCTGCACAGCCAGAGCTGCCAGAGGAGGCTGGTAGCAGTTCATAGATTAGATCATGTTATGGCTAGTCATTTTGTATATAGCCTACTAAGTATTACGGGTTTAATCCCGGCTAGTAAGGCTTTAGGTTGTTATGTTTATTTTGTAACCTATGATCATTTTTTATCTGAACCATTCATGTATGTTTTCCAATTTATATATGGAATGGTTATATTATGTCACGTTTGTAATCAAATTTGTTTATGAATGAATGTCGATTTGGTTATATCATTGTTGATTACAATTGAGTTGTATATTTCACTGTGTGATGTGATCTTAGTTTATTTATCATGTATATGTCATGTCATGGTTATGATTTTATGAAATCTAACGGGTATTGTATTTTCTTGTGATTGAAGAAAATGGCACCAAAACAAGCCACAAGGTTAACACCGGTCACAACACCACTGCACCAACAGCAACACCCAATCATCGGTCATTAATGCCCTAAATTCAGGCATTGATTGACCAAGGTGTTCACTAACGCTTTTGGCTAGCAGTGATGCAAACTGAATGGCGTTGATAGCCCACACTTCGGGATCTCGGGTGCAGAAGGACTGAACGCATTGTTCGAGAATGCACTTACCAAGACTTTATGAAGTGAAAACCTCTATATTTCAAAGGCACTGAGGGAGTTATTAAATTAACTCAATGGTTCGAAAGGATGGAGACTATTTTCCGCATAAGCAACTGCCCTGTGGAAAATCAAGTTAAGTTTTCCACTTGTACTCTTCTAGCAGGTTGCTTTAAAAATGGGGAATTCTCATGTTATGTACTGTCAGTCATGATGCTGCATATGCAAATGTGATTGTGAGGGTCTTGCTACCAGTAAACTTATTACTTTGCACAAGATTGATCAAAGGCTGTTTAAGCTCGAAATTGTTATCATTAATCGGTGGAACAACTATAGCATCTTCATACCCCTCGATGGGTGCTTGTAACATTTGGGCCATCGTATGATTGTCGGCTATTGCAACAATGTTTTGATCGACAATTGGTTCAAAATTTTCTACAACCGGAAGAGTTTGTTGTTGTCGACGTCTTTGAGATTGCGAACGAGTGCGCATAAAAAGAAAAAAAACTAAAAATCAAAAAGCAAAACTTTACACTAATTTTTTTTATTTTTTTATTTTTTTTACAATGAATTTTAACGGTTACACGGAAGAGACTTAAACCAAATAATCAACTACTTCACGGTAGCTCTTGAAAATTGCTTTCTAGGTGAGACGTACTTCGTTTAAGAGACACAAATGGCGAGTGTTACATTCTTTAGTCTCGATTTGGGAACCAACATGTTCAGGGAATTGATTATGATAATTCTTCGTTGAGAGATTTATATTTTGGTATTTTTAACACATTGGTGACTTTTATCTCTTAATTAAAACGGAAGATTTTTTTTATATTTTTAATTTTTTTTTTTTATATTATATATATACTAAAAAGAAAGGGAAAATATTTTTTTACTCTTTATTTTTATATTTTTATGATTTTTTTTGGAATTTTGATTTATAAAACAAGAATGAAACTTTCGAGGACGAAAGGATCTTCAAACCAAATAAACTTAAAACGAAGGAATCTTAAACACTAGTCCCCGGAAACGACGCCAAAAACTGATAGTAGTTTTACATACATATAAAATAATATACTTATAGAGAAATTAAGGAAATCCCCAAGTAACCCTTGGACAATTCCACTCACAAAGATATATATAGAATACGTATATTACGGTATATGTTATGATCACCGGGTCGTTTCCAAGGATAGTGAAATTGAAACCTCTTTAGTCCAGATTATGATTTGAATAAGAAAATAGATGATTTGATAAGCTATGACTACTAAATAAAAAACAACAATTAAAATGGAAAATTAAAGGCACTAAACAATTAAACAAATACGGGAAACAATTAAAACGCTACAATTAAGCAAACCTGCTAAATTAAAACTTTAAAATTGAAAATTAAGTTTCTAAACCTTAATTATGATAAAAGAAAATTTTAAGAAAAAGAAAAATATTTTTTAGATTATTTTTGATTTTTTTTAAGAATTAAAAACTATTTAAAACTAATTAAATCCTAGAAAATATAAAAATATATATATAAATAATTGAAATTATATTTTTCCTAAATAAAATAAGTAAAAAGAAAATCTTAGAAAAAGGAATTACTATTTTTGTCTTTTTAGATTAAAAGATATGATTTTTCTAAAATGTAAACTAATTAAAAACCTTAAAAATAATAAAATTATTAAAAATAGAATCCTAAAAATATTATAAAAATTACACTAAATAAAGAAAGTGTGCAGAAATTTTTTAAAAATAAAAGCCCTAATTTTTACTTTTTATTTAAAGACTAATTAAAATTAATTAAAAATTAAACTAATTTATTAATTAAATAAAAGAAAACTACAAGGACTAACTATGCAACTAAAGAAACTTAGAAAATTACACTTTCAGCCCCTGAGAGCCCAGCCCAACTACAAGCATAGTCCTTTTAAGCACTTGAGAATTTAAAAGTGCTTATCACCAAAAACTCAAAAGAGCAAAGTTGTAAAGGAAGCTGGTGGGAACAAAGTTAATAAAAGCTATATGGGCTGAAACTCACAGATAAGCTCAATAAGAGCTTATCTATAAGCTGATTACAGAAACAAGTGAGTTAAGCTCACTTGTGCTTTTTGACTTGCAAAAAGCTCAAATTAAGCTCATTTTGAAAAAGGAAAGTGATTTTAGTAGACAAGCATATGACCATGCGTAATCTAATGAATGAAATAATATATGAGAGACGATGAACTACTTTTAAGCTACTGAAAATGATGAGGAAACAAGCAAACTCATAAATCTAGAAAATAAACACAAAGAGCAAAACTAGGTTCTAAGCTTCTGAGAACTAATTAAACTACTTATTAACTATCTATATAAGCAATAAAAACTAGAACCTTAAGCTTAATTTCACAATCTAAGAATCTACTTTGGCAAACTGCTGTTTTTGGCTTTCCAGGTTTTTAAGTGACTTTTAAAAGCAAAATAAAGCTAGATTATTAAGCTAAAAATATAAAATGAGTAATGATTTATGCTAAGCTATATGTCTACTAAAGTTAAGCTAAAATTAAGATCCTAAATCCTACAATAGCTAAGCCAATTATAAGCCTAAAGTTCAGCAGTACTAACTAACTTAGTACTGCTGATGCAAAGGTCTTTTAACAGCTGATTAGGCTAAGAAAATAAGCAATAAAATGAAAACTAAAACCTAAGCTATATTAAGCTATATCTAGATTACTTCTAACTTGAAACTTAACAACTAAATACTAAGAGTGCTTACTCTAAAAATTGGATAAAAAGTGACAGCAGGAACTTCTTAGTTCCTGCTGATGCAATTTGCAAGACACAAAGACCAATATGCATGTTAGCTTAGTGGTTCCACTTGGTCTAGACACACTCAAGGTGAGTGTGTAGAAACAATTCAACTACAAACAAAGGCTCAAAGATTTTAAATTAAATTTTGGCAATCAACTTTTACACAAAAACCTCCCATGGTGCTAAGAAAAACAGAATAAGCCTAAAAATCATTTTTACTTAAAGCTAATCACTAATTTCTTTTTAAAACTTATTTATTTATCAAACCTCAACTGACTAAAAACTTTCACCAATTATCTTTGACTTTTAATAGTCAAAATAACCTAAACCAAACACCCCTTTCAAACTATGACAGATAATGAAATGCTTTTAAAATGAAAATCTAAAACAGATGTAAACTACTAACTAATAAGTATCATCATAGATGTTATTATAGATCAATTTAAGAATGATATGTTAATGCAACTATGCATCTAAGTATATAAAAGTTATAAGAAATAATTAAAGCTAGATTTGAGAGATTAAAAGAAAAAACTTACTAAGCCCTCTAGCTCAACAAGAGGTTCCCAAAAGGGCAGGTACAAGCTCCCTAGCTTATTAATAAGCTAGGGTAAAAGTCCATTTGGTCTTCCATTGCAACCAACTTCCAATTGCTTTCCATAATCTATATGCAAAGGTAATATATATAAATTTTAAGCTGATTAATTGGTTTAGAGTAGGATTAGACAGTTTAAAAGCTCAAATTCAAGCTTAGAGACTTGAATGAGCTATAAGAGCTTATTAGCTTATTGAGGCAGAATGCTTATTGGGTATCGAGAATGATTGACAAAAAAAAACTAAAATGAATGGTAATTAGGAGATAACTAAACTTTTATTTTAACTTTAAAACTGATTACATGATTGAAAGAAATTACAAGAGAAATTTAAACTAAAAAACAATTAAGCTAAAAATTAAAATTAACTAAAATCTAACTAGCTAAAAAAAACTCCGGTATATGAGCTGATGAGGGCCTTTTATAGCTGGTGAAGGAACCTTCTAGGCTTTGCTTGCTCTTCAATCCATCTAATCTCAGCCCTCCAATTCTTTCAATGATTTGATCTAAGTTGTGAGACGTTGGATCACATATGTGCACACACGGATTGCCAGCGTGGCAATCCGTGATGTGACATGTTGTGTTTCTTCTGAGAGTGATTATAGAGCAATGTAGACTTCATTAGTTCTTTCCCAATCTGCGTGGCTCTCTTGAGTGTGAGCTTAAGTGAGTAATGATATGACTGATTTGACCCCTCCTTAGTAATGTAGAGCCCTTGAATTGACCTTTGGACCCTTTAATTTCTATTTGCCCTCTCATTTTACAGCTTGGTGAAATGGGGAAGAACATGAATAGTAAAATGGGTTTGGCGCCATTTTTTTTCTTTTTATAACTGAAAGAGGTAAAACGGGTTTGAACTTTGGGGAGTTGGCAATTTGGGTCCTTGTGTTTGGTTTATAAAGGTTTTAGGTATAAGTGGACTTTTATAATTGACAAAAATGGTCCTTGAGGTTTATAAAAAGGGTATTGGGCTAAGGTTATGGGCTTATGGATCCGGGTGAAGCCCAATTAGGGTTAGGGACCATTTATGGACTTTTTTGAATAGTTGATGGGATTTTTTGGGTCTTGTTGACTTTTTTGACAGAATGACTGGAGTTGACTAGTAGATTTGATTTTTTCTGGCTTGGCTTCCGACTTTCATTGTTCCTTCTTTCCAATTCTCGCGTCCGTGCTTGCCCGTTTTTGACGGTTTTCTTATGATTTTTGATTTATCCGTACCTGCATACACAAAACACAAATACAAGCATATTTTTGCCATTTTTGGTCTGTTTTGGGTTTAATTGGGTAAATTTAGGTACAAACGGATATGTTTATTTTACACTTATCACCGACTTTAGCTAAAACAACACTTTAACGGGCAGTGTACCCGATTAGATTGATTTTCGTGGTAAGTAAGGTATCGATCACTAAGAGTGAGAACTAATCTTTTATTTTATCAATATTTTGGTTAACTAAACTAAGTTAATTTAAACTAAGTTAATTATATTCTATGTTAATCCTATGCTAAACCTATGTCAATCCTAATTCTAACTGATAAGGGGGGGGGGGGGTTCAGCCTGAAGAGACTAGCACTGGTTTGTGGTGATTAGATACAATTTAAGACATTATAACACACGAAAGAATAACAGACATAGATAGAAGAGCAGTCTAGCCAAATATAAGAAAACTGTATTAACCATGACTAATCCAATTAAAACGTTGGTTTATTTATTTGGTGCAATGAGTGCTTATCTCGAGGCGGCATATCATTCCAAGATTTAAGCTGTACTTCTTCCTAAAACCTAGACACGTAGAATTCTGTCACAATTAAACGCATCCACATAAAGCATCCTATTTACTAATTATAATCTATCTTAGGAGATTAATAATGGTGTTCTTGTTAAAACCCTAGCTCATAGAGACTTTACCTACGTACTGCTTAATGGAAATTTATATACTAGTAGTCCACTGTCCAAGTCTTTACCAATTGACTAAGAACATACTCGTTGATCCCAGGTTCACCTGCTGGTCCAGCTAAGCTCAGTAATCTAAAGGCAAAGATAGGGAATTATTTGTGATCCTATTAATCTAGATATATAAATCACTATTTGGAGAGCCATCCCAGCATCTAACGTCGGTATCACTAGATCGAGTTGAATGACAGGTCGCATACAAAAGCATGTAAACAAGTATAAATTGATAATCATAAACAAGCAATCAACGATAAATTAAGCAGTCGATATAAACAAATCAAACATTTAAATCTTTATAATCATGGCTAATACCCAAGGGTATTAGTCCTTAATCATCATAATCAATACAAGAGTAATAATCCAACCAAGGTAACTAACCGAGTTAAAGGAATGATACCAAAAATCGAACGATTACAAGAGTATAGGAGATTACAAGGTGTTTCTTATGCAATTAGTAGCTTTGTTTGACCTCTTCTACTCTTCTTGTCTACTGAAAATTGACTTTTGTGGTTAAGGTATCGAAAATATGATCAAGCACACTGAAAACCCATTTTTAGGTTTTCTATTTATACTGTCTGGAATTTGGTCGATACGGCGTATCGATAGAGTTGGATACGGCGTATCGGGGGTATCTTGGAGTAGGGACCATGTTGGATATCTTCCAGAATATTTTATTAGTTTATATTGAATACGGTGTATGGATGTCTCTTGGATACGGCATATTGGATTTTGTATCTTTGTGTTTTCTTGTGAAGTGTAGGCACATATACGTCGTATCGTCCTTGATGGATACGGCGTATAGGATGTCAGAACAGTAATCTTCAAATGTCTTCGTTTAAGCTCCAGAATGCGTGCCTTTTTGCTAATCTTCACCAAGTACTCCATCATTACTGCAATTCTCAAATACAAATGATTAAGTAACAATTCTTTGCAATAATTAAACTAAATGGGTTATATACATGGGATAAATAATGCTATAAAAGTAACGTTATTTGATGTCATCAGGATCATCAAGTTTAAAAAAAATAACAGTTTATGGGTGTTACAAGAAAAGCACGAGTTAATGTGACATGTAATGATGTAAATGA
>BQNB010082229.1:0-29388 GCA_026074375.1 Tanacetum coccineum | reverse complement strand
GATTGATAGAACACATGTATAAAGAAACATTTCGGCATATTTTCTTATATAAAATATGTTTTACCAATTCAATAAATTCCTATCTAAACACTACATATCAAAGATCACATTATGCCCAAACAAACATAAGAACACTACTCCATAATCAAAGTAACAAAACACATAACATTCATATAAATTCTAGAATACTTTATATTAAAAGAGTTGTAGAAATTATACCAACATTTACAAGATTAACGATTCGACAATTAGTTCTCTCAAACAAAAACTATTCTAAAACCCAAGCTATTGATTCCAATCGACCCGAACCCTTAAGGTTTTGTCACCACCCTTGAAATTCGTGATTAGATGGTGTGGGGTGATGAGAGAATTGTTGTGGAGGTGTGTGTAAAATGAGATAAATCCTTCTCTTATTTATAGGCTGATTTTGGGTAGAAATGCGGCGCACTTGGGGAGTTAATGCACTTAGCATTTATTGGGACTTTAACCATTTCCTTGGGAAGTTTGAACGAAATTGCGGTGCACAAGAAATATAGTGCAGCGGTTTTGGGAACTCGATCAGAAGTGCGGTGCACTAGAAAAAAGTGCGCCGTACTTTGGCCTTTTCTTGGATCTTCTTTTTGAGATTTGTATGTGATGATATAATAAGAGATGATTTCGTCCCAAGCATCATAGGGGGTATTTATAGGGTAAAGGTAACTTAGGGACCAATTTGGGAATGAATGTGGATGGATTATGGACCAGATTTGCGAATTAATTATTTCTCCATAAAATATGTTGTAGTCAATAGTAAATTCTGGAACCTTGGTAATACTTCTGCTCTTGAATGTTTTTCCATAATTTAGATAATTAAATTCTCTTTCCGTGGCCGCTTGAATCAACTCAATCCGAGTTCGTATGCTCTAGTTATGGCCAAAACAGTGGACAGGTGTCGGGGGATTTTTTATCTTGAGTTTACTTCTTCGTTTAAGTTTCTTATCTTCGTGTAATCTTCCGTTTTCTTCCGTGACACATACCTAGAACATATAATAGCAAATATACTTGATTAAGTATCTAAATTTCACGAGAAATGATCAAATAAATGCAAATAACGCCGCCGAAAACATGTATAATTTAGGCGTTATCAAATCCCTCCACACTTAGTTATTGCTTGCCCTCAAGCAATTAAAGTGAGAAAACAAGATTATTTATCGTGACGTGGAGACAAAATCATTTTAACATTAATAAGTGTTTACCAGTTTTATAACTTTTCAGGCATAGACATATAATAGTGCAACTTACATAGGGAAAGTGTTTGTTTTTTAATTCACACAAGTCACTCAGATAGGGTTTTATATTTGTGAAGTCACTCAATTGCACAAACATAATCTAGGTCGCTACCATATGCTTGTACTAGACATATAAACATGTCCGTTGCGGCGTGAGCACCTAGATAGAAATCTCAAAGAGGCAAAACGTGATAACGATAAGGGTGAATAGCAGATACTTGATTCCATGTGCCCGAACTTTGCCTTATACTTTGAACTTTTTTTTCTTTTCTCTTTTTTTTCACAACAAATACTGCGATAACTAAGGCTGGCACAAAACTTCTTCATCGAGCATATTTTTCTTGCTCTTGTGATACTTTAGGGATCTCAACACTAAAAGCGAGTGCTGCAGATACATGATTACATAGGGATTTATTTCACCTCTTATCATACAACTTTGTCTATAAATTAACCTCACTGCGGTCTAGTAAATTATGATCAAGCACAAGTTCTGGAGCTACTAAATTACCAGCCCACTCATATAACTTTATACCAATACCAATGTTCCAGAAAAGGCGACAAAGACTATACATACACATCGGTAACGACGGAATAGACACATATGACTGCTTTCAAACCCTAACTCGAACAAGCTAAAGGCAAAAATTATCTTGGGTATCAAAGATGGATACCCGAATTCTTTAAGGCTAAATTTCTCACAATTTTAGTGGGTTGATTTTGTGCTAGTTAAAATGTCAATCCGATTGGATTTGCCTTACTAAGCGTATGCATTTTTTAAGTTTTTGGAAAAGCAATATATAAATTTTTAAAATTTTAAATTTTCCAGAAAATATATCAGTTGAAAGTTTGAAAATTTCTGCAGGGCAAACATGGAGGGACATGATTAATTTTTCCTATTTGCTACCCCTACACACTTAAGTTGAACATTGCCCTCAATGTGAGAACTGATAAATATAGAAAATAGGGAAATTTAAGGGAAAACAGTACTTCCCGGGGCATAGAGAGATATAGCTACGTTGGAGCTGTACTTGAGTGATTCTATTACGTTTTTTTTGTGAGGAGCGAGAATCCTCCACACTTAAGTAGAGCATTATGCGTAAAATTAAAACTTCCCGGGGCTCATAAGTGCTTGGCTGAATTATGAAGGATATGGCGCGAAACGAAGCGCCAAGCATGTGTATTCTACCACATGTAATATAAGTCTCCAATTATATAAGTCTCCAAGTGTAAAATGCCAACCACCAAGCTCCACCTGTTTTATTTAATCTGCATAATAAACACAACTACAAGAAAAACATTAAATACAAAAGCACACTTTCGTAGGCACCACGGTTGCATTTAGCGCATGCAACAAGCCTTTAAACCCCTCGGTGTCCCGAGTGGACGAGTGATACGCTCCGAACACACTATATATATAATATAATATAATATATAAGTATATAAGGATTATATCAAATAATAGTATAGTAAGTATTTTCCGTCGGGTTCAAGAAACAAACTTTTAACCAAAGTTGTCTCAAAAACCTCCCGGGTCGTTTTCCCTCGACGAAGTGCGAATTGAGAATCGGTTAAGTCCGTGATCGCGCGTTTTGAATGGTTTTAAAGATTTTTGATTTGGGTTTTCTAAATCCTACTAAATATAAATGACAAGTAGATAAATGCACGAAAACAAGTAAACAAGAAATAAAAATTAAACACGTAAGCATTAAAACGTAAACGGGAATTAAAGAAACGCGACAATTAAAAACTAAATTATCTAAAATTAAACTTAAAATGATTTTTTTTAACTTTTCCTAATCCTAATTACTAACTTGTGAGAAAAAGCTAAGGAAATCCTAAACCGAGGGTGCGTAAAGTAAAAAAAAACGAAGAAAACGATAACGGGGATCAAATCCCGTTCTTTAAAAAACGCAATACTTAAATTTTAACCCTACGAAAGTAAATTTAAATCCTAAGCCTAGAATATGATAAAAGAAAATTTTATAAAAAAAGAATTTTATTTTTTTGATTATTTTTCTATTTTTTATGATTTTTTAAAGTTTTAAACTAAATAAATTCAAGAAAAATACTAAACTTAAATTTAAAAATCTAAGAAAAATTATAAAAATACATTGAACTGTGAAGAATGCAAGAAAAATAAAAGCTCAAAGTGACCTTAAACAAATAAGCCAGAAAAAAGCTTAAAAACACACGAAGTGCTTATAGAAATAATAAGCCAAAAAGAGGTTAAATTCAATTTGTTTGCAAACTTGGACGTAAAAGTCCCAAGGGGCGCCATGGTGAGTGTGTGTGGTGTTGAGTGTTATAAAAGGTTGAGGAAGGTTGAGGTCCAGGGTTCGAGCTTTGCTCACCCTGGATTTCCCCTCTTCCCTTTTTTAACTTTTTGCAAAAAACTTTGAAAAGCAAAGTTGTAAAACAGCTCAAAATAAGCAAATTTAACAAAAGAAGCTTTTTATGAAAACCAACAAATAAGCCAGAAAGTAGCTAAAAACTTTGACAGATACTACTTAAGACTATTTTGGCTTTTTTTTTCAAAACTAAAAGGAACAAATAAAACATATTCTCAAAGTCTCAAATGCACTAATAAGCTAAAATAAGTTCTAACCAAATCAAATAAGCTATAACTATCCTAAAACTACCCTAATAAGCTACTTGAACTAAACTTAAGCAAAAAAAATGATAAACCATAAGCTATAAATTCCAATTAAACACAAGACAGATTGCAAAAATAGACAATTAGGCACTTTTGAGCTTATTTTTAAGCACTCAAACAGAACATTATGACTATAAGACTTATAACTCCTTAAAGCTTGGATAAAACACTACTTAAAACAACAATCAAAAACTATTTTGAAAATTAATTAAGCAAAGAAAAAGCCAGATTAAAAAGCTACTTATGCTGATTTACCTAGATTTTTGATTTTTTTAAGAGAAGACTTAATAAGCTAAATACTTACCCTATTAACCTATGGATAACTAAATATCAACCTAATAAGCTAGTTTAAACAAAAATTAAGCTAGTAAACTAAAGCTATAAGCTGAAAATCACAAATAAGTTTTTTTGTTAGAAAACTATTAAAACAAAGTTGTAGAACAGCTAAAATAAGCAAAATTTATAAAAGAAGCTTTTTATGAAACCTACTAAATAAGCTGGAAAGTGGCTTATTAAAACAAACAAAACAAACTTAACAATTTTTTTTTGGTATTTTTCAAAACTTAAGCTAACAAACAAGCTAAAATAAACTAAGCTATGAATGAAATAAGCTACTATTACCTTAAGCTTACCTAATAAGCAAATTTAAACTAGAAAAGAGAAAGCCATAAGCCGATTTAGTCAAATAAGCACTTAACTAAAATTTTAAACCAAACAGCCCTTAAGGGCAACTTAGAGCTTAATTTTTTATAAGTAGATGGAACCTTATGAGAATCTAGCTTATTCCAACTTAAACCTTGACATGTAAGCTACTTAAAACAGCTTTTAAAAACTATTTTAAAAATCAAATGCTTAAGGAAAATACTTAATGAAAAAGCTGCTTATGCAGTTTTACCTTATTTTTGATTTTTGAATGAAAAAACAAAAAGTTAATTGCAGATAAAAAACAGATATTCAAATAAGCTTTTTCAACTAAAATAAGCCCTAATATAACTAATTTTGTCCTAAAATCTACTTGTGCTATGAAAATCAAAAGCTAACAACTACTTTTGCTTGCTGAATTTTCAGCTTTAAAATGGCTATTTGTTTGTTTATGACTGCTGATGCAGTTTGCACAAAATAACCAAATATCAAATCCAAAAAAAAATGCAGGCCTAAGGAACTAAAATCTACACATTTAAAACATCAAACTTAATGCAAAATGAGAAACTAATTTAACTATAACCAACTTGAGATTAAAGTGCACTAGGATCTGAATTTATTTAAGCAGATTCAAGCAACTACTAACTAATATGATTAAAAACGGATTCAAACCTACAAAGACCTTAAAACTTAGATTCATAAGCTCAAATATGAAGTTTCAAATTGATTTAAAAGAACACAAAGCTATGGGCAGTACTAACTCAAGTTAGTACTGCCATAAGCCAAACACTCCTTTAAACTCAAAAAATCCATTTTCAGCTTATGAAATTAAGAAATAAAGCACAAATTCTAAATACCAGACAATAATAAGCTTCTAACAGACCTAATGAACAAATATCAATAATCAAATAAGCAAGATTAATAAGCCTAGAGTAAATGCTACTAATTTTTGGATTTTTACCTTTTTTATTACAATAACAAGCAATCTATGATTTAAACTAACAATTAAACTAGATAAGCATCTAATAACAACATTAAACACTAATAAGCTAATCTAAGCAGAAATAAGCTACCATTAAGGAGTAATAAGCAAAGCAGTTTTAAGCTAAAACTAACAGAAACTGTACCTTAATCCCTTACTCTAAACAGGGACAAACATAAACCTATTAAGCTCTAACCTACCCAGCTTATTGAATAAGCAATCTAGAAACCCATAAGCTCTTCCAATACTAGCTTATCTTCCATAAGCTTATCTCCTTTTCAAAACTGAATAACCAACCAAATTAGCTCAAATAAGCTTTGTGGATGCTTATTTGAGCTTAGAGAGTATAAGTGAACATAAAACAGCTTATTCAGAGCTTATTGAGCTTATTTAAAGCTTATCATCAAATTTAGCAAAATTCTCATAAAGGTAAAACAAAGTTTTTAAAGTAAAATGCAATTTTATTAATAAAGGAAAAGATTACATGGCTTTTTAAATGAAAATTACATTAAGAAAAGACAAATAAGTTGAAATTAAGCTACTATTAAGCTACCTATAGTACTCCTACTCCTAGATATCTCTTGTGAGTGAAAGAGTGAGCTCTATTTATAGCCCTGGAGAGAAGCTTCTAGGCTCTTTTACACGCTCCTTCATCTTTTGATCTTGTACATTGATTCCTTCTATTCATTAGATCTTGATCTTTGACCGTTGGATTAAAGTGTGAGCACACGGATTGCCACGCTGGCAATCCAATGATTGGGTAATGATTGTGTTTCTTTTGGCTTGATTTCAGTGCAAATTCCTTCAATTTGTGTTTTCTTTTGAGCCCGCGTGGCATTCCCTTGTTATATCTTGGCCAATCAGGAGCCTTTGAATGACGTTTTTGATGCTGACTCTTAGCTTGGTACTTGGAATCTTCTTTGCCAACTAGGATTAATGAAAAGAAGAGGATTTACCCGTTTGATTTATGCAGGGTAAAGTTGGGACGAAGGGTGTATAGTAACACCCATTCACTCCCTTTTTAATCGTTGTTTGACCCGACTTATTATGGCTTTGACTTGGGCTTGGATAAGGGAGTTGGGCCATGGGTTTATTTGGGCTCGGGTTAATAGTTAAAAGGGATAAGGGTATTAGAAGTTAACGACCGTTAGTCATAAGGCTTTTAGGGACTAACGGTATTATGAGTTTAGGGACTTATGGTGAAATTGATTTAACATTAAGGCTCATTTAGGTATTTTCAAGGGTTGACCAAAGTTGACTTTGTTGACCATTTGCTAGAAACTCCCCGCTCTTGTGCACTTTTTCCTTATCGTGTTTGGCTTTTTCCGTTTTTGCTTTGATTATGTCCATTTCTTTAATATCCGTACCTGCACATACACAAACAAAAACAAGCATATATTTGCCATTTTTATTATGTTTTTAGTCTTTTAGGTTCGTTATATAAGGTAAAAGGTATGTGTAAAATAGCACATACCACAATACCACTACTCATTCTGATTATTCTCTATCAGATTATGAAGCTTTCTATTTTGATGATGATCATATTGAAGAGAAAAGTAGTGCCAGTATCACTACTCATTCTGATTTTTCTCTTCCTGAATATGATTCGTTTATCTTTGATCTTTCGATTGATCCGTTTCCTCCTGCCGATTGGAGTATTTCTCATCATGAGGAGTTCGCCGATGAACTCACTCACATCATATCTCTACCGGAGTATGACCGTTTTTACTTTGATCTTGAGATCGTTCCAAGAGATTTTACTAGAGTTTTGAAGAACAATATATTTGATTTATTGACTAAGGGTTTAAAAATTAAAGCTTAATGATTTTTCTCTCCTTTTATCCGATTGTGACTCCTCTCTTTCTACGGAATTTATCAAGATCGTTCCCCTAGTCTCATTCCCCTCTGGAAATGAAGACATAGTTTTCCATCCCGGAATATTCATTATCAAAAGAGTCCAATCTAAGAGATTTCATATATTTCCATTGGATGATTTTCCTACTATCTCATTCGTCAGTGATTCTCTTCTCCTGACTGATCCTTCTGAGATCGACACTTTTCTTTCATTTCCCTCCGGAAATGAAGACAAGGTTTTCGATCCCGGAATTCTCATCATAGATGGAGTTTTCTCTTTCACGAGAAAATCTCCACATCTTCTGATTAATAATTTCTTGATCGATAAATGTCATATTTTAAGTGAAATTTCATTAATGACCGAATCTTCGGTCAGTTTTCACCCCAAGGACAAAGAAATTCTAGGAGAGTCAAGTTAGAGACTCGCACAAAAACAAGCGCTTCTCGGGAGGCAACCCGTGTCTTTTCCTCTTTCTATTTTCTTAATAAATAAATGTGTGATTTTATAGCCCAAGTGTGGGGGCGTGCTTCTATCTTTGGTATGTGGTACCATTTTTACAGGATTCCTTAAGATCGTGAAGACCCGTGCTTGTTTTCAATCCTCCAATCATCCGGTCTTCGATCTTCTGCTTATTTTGGAATCCTCAATCCTGATCTTATATATGTATTTGTTTCCCCTTTCACACTTGGAATTTTTTTGCATTTGCCTTTTTCGTTCCTAAGTGTGGGGGTAAAACCTGATATTTTTGAACATTGAGGCCAATGTTCCATTCTAAGTGTGGGGGGGATTTCTATCGAAATTTGATCATACCTGTTGCCTGTCTGTGTCCCTCGCAACCCCGTTTTGACCTTAGTTTTTGCTTAATTTTATGTCTAAAAAAATGATGAAAAAATGAATGAAAAAATGGAAATATAAAAATATAAAAATAAGTAGGCCCATAGAACTAAGGATATTTTGACTTGACCGAGTTTTGCACTCTAGCTTTCCTCTTAGCTATTTAGACTAAGCGTTTGCTTAACTTTAAAATTTTGCAAAGAACGAAAAATGATAGAGTTAAATATAAGTTAGATGCTAAGCGTGGATGATAAATGCTTAATTGTATATATAAATTACCCGGGATTTTGCCAAATAAAAGCCAAGAAAATGCCAAAAGGATAGAAAAATGTGTGCTTTTGTGTCCATTGTGCAGGAAAGGATAATAAAGTCAAAAGGAAGCAAAAACGATCAAAAACCGACAAGAAACGGAAAAGGCTAGTACAAGAGTGAAGAATGAAAGCCCATCTCAAAAGCCGGATCAGCCCGATACAAGAAAGAAAGTCAAAGCCCAAAATGAAAGTCAAAGAATCAATGTTGACAAGTTTACAAAGCTCAAGGGTTCATTTGGATGATTGAAAAGTCAAAGGACCAAAATTGCAAAAAGAAGAAAGTTGCTTTTTAAAGGGAAAATGGAAATAGAAAGAACAAGGGCCATTTATGTCAACTTTGAAATTTCTTTTACACTACATCTTGGAGAAAAGAAACGCAGGGACCATTTTTGCTATTACTTCAAAGATTCAAAACAAAACGCGGCTTAATTCTTCTCTAACCGTCTTACAACGATTTTTCCCGCCCAAATTTGCCACAAACCCAACTTCGTCCAAATCCTTCTCCACTCCTTTTCACTCACTCAACCTCGTATTTTAATCATTACCACGTCATTTCGAACACGTGTCAACCCCTGATTGGATCGAACACCTCATCAGTCACAATCAACGGCTAAAAATCAAGCTATTAAGATCCGAGGGCTAGGAATGGTTGTCTTTTTCTTGTCATTCCTCAGCTATAAATAAGCTTGTAATAGCTTTAGAGAAAGGAGTTAGTTAGTAGTTTTTAGAAGTTCAGTTTTTACTTTTGTAATTTTCTCTTTTAGTTACTGTTCAATTAAATCGAATTAAGATCTTGTTAAATCTTTTCTAATTCAGTTGTATTTTCTTATTTTGAACTTGTACTTTCCATTTCTAGTTAATATAAGCTAATTGAGTTGAATTTGTTCTTAAATTTTCAAGTAATAAGCTGTTTTTGAGTAATAAGCTTGTAATAAGCTGTTTTTAGCTAATTACATTTTCTTAAGTCCAATAGTTGTTCAAAATTCTCTAAAAAGCTTTCTATATACTGTTTGTGTTTACTTAATTCAAAATTGTTTAGTTAAATTCAGTTTGATCAAAAATTGGAAGCATTGAAGAAGAATAAGCTCAAGATTAGCTTATTGAGCTTATATCTCAGGTATAGAGGCAAGGTGCCACTTAGGTGTATGTGTTTAAGCCACTCACTCAACAAGAGTGGCTTGTGACTGAGACTACAAAAAATCAAGGTTTCATTTCTCAAATCTCATTTCAGCTTAATTTTAGCTTAAAACATTTGCTTATTACTATTCATTCCTGTTCAATTCTTTCAAACATATTTGTTTAGGCTTGTTATCTAGCTGTTTTAAGTTTTCATTAGTTAAAATTTGTGTAATCATAATTTTTCTTTTAAAACTGTCATATTAAGTGTATTAGGCTAACTGAAGAAGTTGCTTATTTTTCTAAATAAGCTGTTAGTTTAAGTGTTAAACTAGCTTTAATAGGTTAGTTTAAGTAGAAGTAGATATAAAAGTTTTAGAAGTTTAAGCTTTAAAATAGATTTTAAGTGCATTTTAGTTGAGATAGACAGAATAAAGGAGTGTTTGGATTTAGGTTAATTTGACTATTAAAGTCAAAACTAGTTTGTCAAAATACTTCATTTAGCTGTGTTAAGTAGTATTAACAAGTTTTAAACAAGTTTTGAAAGTTAGTTTGTAGATTGTCAAAGATTTTAAGTTCAAAAAGTTGAGCTTAGCACCAGGGCAGTTTTGAGAGTTAAGTGTTTTTAGTTTTAAAGAAATTCATGGCAATTTAGAGGTCACTTTGTGTTAGTGTACATTATATACATGAGATTAGTAAGTAAAGAGTTCCTAAAGTAGAAACCTAAGCTAGCACTTAAGGTTTTTTGTTCAATTGCATCAGCAACAATAGTTAAAACTGATGTTGCTGTAATTTTCTAGCTCCCCTTTTAGCCTGAGTAGTAGGAGTATAGAATCTTAGATTAAGAATCTTTTTAGTACTCATGCTTAATAAAATCATCACTTAAGTTTTCCATTTCTCTGTATTATATTCTAAGCTAAATTCACTTGTAAAAGTGGTAATGGCAAGCATTTATTTTTTAGCTTATATTCTTTTGAATTCTTTCTAGTTGTAATTTTGAAAAACCTTCTATCTAGGTTAGTTTTTTATCCAATAGCATATGCTTTATTTCTAAGGTTTCAGTTTCTAAGATAGTATTAACTTTTTAGCTTATTAGGAAAAGCTTATTCTCAGTGATAAGCTTGAATTGTCACTTTTCAATAGCAAATTTCTTGCTATTTTTGTTTACTTGTAGCCTATTTCTTTAAAGAAATCTCTAGTACACATTATAAGTTCCAAGTAGCATCTTTTGGTTTTAACTTTCATCTAGAAATAAGCTAGTAATAAGCCAAAGTCTAAAAAGTTAGTTAAACCCTTAGTTTCTGTAGAACGAGATATAAAATGCTTGTTTTCTAGCTTATTAAGTGGACAAAAGTCAAAAGTGCTTTTATTAATGTTGTTTAGAATAAGCTCTTTTATAACTTTGTAGTTTTAAGTTTTTGCTGAAGTTCACTTTTTAATAAGCCAAAAATAAGCTGAATCGTAGGGTCTAATTTGTACTTTTTCCATAGTTCAGGGTTGCCCGTTTGTACTAGAGTGAAAATTCTAGTTAGTTTGCCCGCCTACCCTTTACTTTCCTTTATTACACTTTCTACCCTGTCTTTTTAGGAAAAATAAAATAGAATTAATATTTTTAAAAATTAGTTTTTATAAATTAGGTTTAGTTTTTAATTGATACAATTAGGGCTCAATTAGTTTATAAAATTTGGGCATTTTTGTGCCATTAAATTTCTGCACCAGTTAAGTAGTTAAAAAGCATTTTTCTTTATTTTTCTAGTTAAAATTGTATTTTCTAGAAATTAAAATAGGTTTTAAGTAATATCCTTTTCTTAGATAAATCATAAAAAATAGAAAAATAGTTGAAAATTTTTAATTCTTTTTGTGAAAATTTTCTTTTTAATTCTAGTATTTTTGAAAAATAAAAGTAAAATTTTAGTGATAATTTTTAGAAAAAGTTTATTTTTGTTAATTCATTTTTCTTTAAAAATTTATAAAAAATTCAAAAATAGTTTAAAAATTCTAATTCTTTTTCCTAAATTTTTTTTTTTAAATTTGTGATTTTTCGGCATTAAATTTGTTATTAGAAGTGCTTTAGATTTTAAATTCTCGTTTTAGCTCACGTTTTTAATTCACATTTGTTAATTTTTTTTATCGTGCTATGTTTAGTTATTTAGTTTTTTTAATCGTTTCTATAGTTTAATGTGCTATTAAATTTGTAGATAATTCAAAATCCAAAATCTTTTTAACCATTCTTAACTCGAATCCGAATTATCATCAAATCTCAATTCACGACTTCTTCGAGGAATTTACGACCCGTGTATGAATTACTTTCCTAAGTGATTAATTACTTACGGTATCTTGGTTAGTGAAAGTTTGCACTATAGAGATATATACTATACTTACCACGAAACCAGTGGAGTAGTTGGATCTCTTTAGAGCTCATAGAGGTTAATTATGGCTTTTTGCTCCCATCAGCTTAATAAACGTTATATATTTGTTAAATAAATAAAGTTACTTTGGTTTTTGCGATTCTTAGTTTAAATCCCTTCGCAGAGATTCCTTCTGGTGGAAGTAAGGTACACAGGTCGAAATAAGACTCCTGGACCATGGTCGGCTCGCATACCGATGTGGCAGTTGTTTAAAGGACCGGGAGGTTTAATAATGTTGCAATAATAATAATAATAATAATAATAATAATAATGTAATAAACCGAAGCCGAAATAAGACTTCTGGATCATGGTCGGCTCGCATACCGATGTGACAGTCGTTTAAAGGGTGGAGGTAATAATAATAATAAGAACTGTGGGCTGATAAAAGTTTACTGTCTCTGGTCGGTTCGCTGCCGATGTGGCAGTCTTCAAAAGAAGGCCCATAGTAAGAATAATAAATCCGAGACTGATAAAAGTTTACTGGATCATGGTCGGCTCGCATACCGATGTGATAGTTTTCAAAAAGGTCGAGGATCTCCTGGTCGAAATAAGACTCCTGGACCATGGTCGGCTCGCATACCGATGTGGCAGTTGTTTAAAGGACCGGGAGGTTTAATAATGTTGCTATAATAATAATAATAATAAAGCCAAATTTCGACTCCGGGGTTATCTAAATAAAGCCTCCGTCTCTGGACTCGTAGTTGAGTTGTTTCGAATGAAAAAAAGGATAACCCCTAAATCATGCGAATTTAGAACCTTAATGTGGACCTTATTCTCACCATATTGTCTCTTTAAGAAATGATTTCAAACTAATTATGGTCTAAACCGGGTTTACTTTATATTAATAAGGACGTAATTTATTTGTCAATAATAATAATGATAAAAAACTCAAAAATAATTAGCTTAGCTTGTAGATCTTTGATTCTAGCTTAATTGATCTTTGATTTATGTTTATCAAACTTGTTATAAGCTATTTGATATCTGGTATTTAGGTTTTGCTAGATAGAGATTTGAAAATCTAAAAGTTTAAATGGATTATGCATTAGTTAAAGGGGTGTTTGGATTAATGCAATTTGACCTCAAAAAGTCAAATTGAGCTAAGTTCATTGCTTGAACCAGTTTTTAATTCATTTAAAATCAGTAGTAAAAGAGATTTCAGAAGTTAGATTTCAAAAATTCAAGTAGTTAAGGCTTATGTTGTTGTTCCTGCACCAGGGGAGGTATTTGACTTAAGCTAGCTAGTGAATTTTGGATCCAAGCTTTCATAAGCTTGGTTTTTTCCTGTGAAGTGTTCATACACACTCAATTAGAGTGTGTATTGCAGGTTGACCCACTTGATCACCTGCAAATTGGTTTTACCAATTCTACTTATTGCATCAGATAAGGTCTAATTGCAGTTCATACTGCATTTACTTTTTGATCAGAATTTAGTTAGCTTAAGTAAGATTTAATGATTAAAATTAAGTAGGATTTTAGTTTACACATTAGTAATCTAGGATTAAAGCTTATTTTAAAATTTGTAGCTTATTTGATAGGGTATATTAGCTTTTAAATTTCTCTAAAATTCCTAAAAAGCCAAAAACAGTAGTAACTAGTAATTAGCTTCTAAATTTATAATTTCTATATAATAGGATTAGATTTATGATAGAATTATAGTGCTTATAAGTTGTTTATCTAGTTTTCAAAAGCTCATCTTCTGTCTTAGCTTATTGTAGATTTTAGCTTAATTGGTTTTTGATTTTTAAGTGCTTTTTCCTGAGTTTGCTGATTTAATCAATAGCTTTAGAGGTCTTTAAGTGTTTTCAGTTAAGGTAGCTTATTAAAATTAGCTTCTATATATCATAAGCTTTTCAAAACAGTTGGAATTAATGAAAATGGTCTTAAATTGAATTGTGTGCAAGCAAATTAGTGAAATTTAGCTTTTTAACTCTCAAAAGCTTTGTTTCTGTAAACAGCCTATTTCACAAGCTCCTTTTAATAAGCTCTTTTTGTTTTTAACTTTTTTAAAAAGCATTTTCTTATAGCATTTAAGCTATTCTTTTAGAAAAGTCAAGTTGCAGTTACTAAGGTGCTTATTTGCTAGCTTATTTTTAAGCTCAAAGTGTCCTTAAGGACTGTTTGGGAATTGATTTTAAGATTAGGCTTATTTAGTTTTCTAGCTTATTTAGTTGCTTATTTTTAGTTCTATTTAGCTCATTAGCTTAGGTTTAGCTTATTCTAGCTTATTTAGTCTTAAATTTTTTTTTTTTTTTTTAGCTTATTAAGGTTTCTAGCTTATTTAGTTTAAGAAAAACAAAAAAAAAGTAGCTAAGTACTTTATGTCGTATTATAAGCTGTTTAACAGCTTATTTAGTGCTTTTCACAAAAAGTTTCTTTTATTAAAAATGCTTATTTTCAAGTGCTTAACAACTTTTGTTCTTTAAGTTTTTTAAAAAAAAGGGAAGTGGAAATCGGGGGTGAGCAAGGCTCGAACCCCCGACCTCAACACCTCAACCCTTTATAACACTACACACACTACACACTACCGCTGCGCCCTTGGGTCATTTTCGTTATTACCTTGCTTTATTAAATCTTTATACACGTTTTGGCCCAATAAGCCTTATAAGATGTTCCAGCTTATTTCGTGGCTTATTTAATAAGCTGTGATCTCGAGCTTATTTTTCCTAGGTTTTAAGTAGTGTAAGCTATTTTTTGAAATTTTTCTAGAATTTTTATAGTTCGTTTAGTATTTTTAAACATTTATTTTCATTAAAAACTTTAAAAAAATCATAAAAAAAAAAAAAAATAATCAAAAAAAATAAATAATTCTTTAGAAAATTTCTTTATCATAAAGTTCATAGGAAAATTAAGTTTTGCTTTCAATAGGGTCCTCATTTGCAAAAAATCGATTTTAATAGAACGGGATTTGTCCCCGTTTTCATTTTTCATATTTTAACTCCGTTTTTTGTTCTAGTTTTCTTTAAATTTACTTTTTAGTCAAATAGAGTCCATTTAAAAAGAAAAATTTAAGTTAGGTTTATTTTTGGAAATTTAGGGTTTTTGATCTCCGTTTAGGGGTCCCGTTTTGTGTTTTTAGTTGAAATTTGGTTTCCCGTTATTTGTCCTTGTGCTTAATTGTTAGAGTTTGTTAATTTTAATTTTTAAAAGTAGATAATCAATCCAACCCTTGTTTCCTATTCAAATCATTATCCAAAATACAACTGTTTCAATTTCACATCGTTAGGGGATTCCCGGGGAATCATACTTCCCGGTTAATATACGTATTATATATTATATTATAAATTTTTTGAAGAATTTCCTTTTTACCTTTGTCCTCAAGGGTAAATTAGTAATTTTCCATTCGTATTATATATTTTATATTTTACGCGTAACCAATTTTTGGCGTCGCTGCCGGGGATTTGTGATTAAGATTCCTTCGTTTGCGTTTGTTGATCGTGATTTGAAGATCCTTTCATTTTTGAAAGTTTTGTTTTTGTTAAAAATTCAAAAATCAAAAAAAATTATAAAATATAAAAAATAAAAAATATTTTTCTTTTCTTTTTAGTATAATTATCATATAAAAAAAATCAAAAAAATCAAAAATATAAAAAAATCTCCATAATAAAAAATAAAATAGACAAAGTTGGTAAAAGAACACCAACAAATAATACCTTCAATAGAGGTATTATCCATATAAGTTCCCAACTCGAATACAAATTTAAAACTTAGGAGGGGCCCCCATTTGGTGTCATTTACGAAGAAACGGCTCACCTTAAAAGTAAAATTTATAAGAAGCTACCGTGAAGTAAATTTTGAATATTCGGTTTAAGATGTCTATCTCGTTATCCGTTTAAATAGATTGCAAAAAAATAAAAAATAAAAAAAATTAGTTTAAATTTTCTTTTTCTACTTTGTGCATGCGCACTCGTTCTCAAACCCGCAACCGTAACCGTCAACAACAAGCCCAACCGGCTGTTGTTCAACCATTTCATTTAGAAGAACCTTTTGTTAATCCTCCCCTAGTTCTGATGGCTGATAACCGGACTATGGCACAATTGCTCCAAGCACCCACCGAGGGGTACGAGGATGCAATTGTGATTCCTGAAATCAATGATAATTTTGAGTTAAAGCATGGTTTAATCAATCTTGTTCAAAACAAATAGTTTTTCGGACATGATAAAGAGGATCCACATGCTCACATCCGTTATTTCAATAAGATTACTTCAACAATGAGATTCCCGGATATCCCGAGCACGTCAATTAAGCTTATGCTTTTTCCATTTTCTCTTGAAGGTTCAGCCCGGATTTGGCTAGAAAAAGAACCTCCTCGATCAATTTTGACATGGGATGATCTTGTTTCAAAATTCATTAATCAATTCTTTCCTCCTTCAAAAACGACAAATCTTCGTAACGAAATCACGAGATTTCAACAAAGATTTGACGAATCGTTTTATGAGGCTTGGGATCGATTTAATGACCTTCTTCGAGCATGCCCACATCACGGATTTTCTGAATTACATCAATTAGATACGTTTTACAATGCTTTGAATGCTAATGATCAAGATTCGTTGAATTCTGCTGCGGGTGGAAATTTTTTGGATAAGATGCCTCGTGAATGCTTGAGAATTATCGAGAGTAAATCCAAGGTTCGTAATTCACGAAACAAGGCAGTCGTTGCCAAAGTGAGTTCGAATTCATCTACCCCTGGAATTTCACCAGATGTTGCTGCTCTTACAACCGAAGTTTCTGAACTTAAGAATATGATGAAGACTATGCTTATCGACAAACAAAAAGCCCAAGCTCCCGCACCCGTAAAAGCGGTCGAGCAGAGTTGTGTAACTTGTGGAGGTGCTCATTCTTATAAAAATTGTCCAGCCACCGATGGCAACATTTATCGAGACAACATTCAAGAGTACGTTTCACAAGCTGCTGCAGCCAATTTTAATCAAGGAAATACCAATTCTAGACCTCCGATGGTTTCGAATCAAATCCGACCTCCTGGTTTTCCTCCGATTCAAAACAATCAAAACCGTTTCAATCAGAATCAAGGAAATAATTTCAACCAAAATCGAGGAACCAATTTCAATCAAAACCGTGGAAATAACTTTTATCAAGGACAAGTTTATCAACCTCCGACTAGTCAACCACCAGTTTACCAAGCTCAACCTTATCAAGCTCCTGCTCAGCAAATGCAAGGTGTTTCAAAGACCGATTTTGAGAATTATGTCAAGGCTAATGATGTTGTATTGAGAAATATGCAACACTCAAGGCCAAGGTTTACTAAATCCCAGATGACAAATTTAAGCGGAAATGAATTCTAAGTTTCGTAAATTCTAATACGCTTCGTCTTCGAATTCAGTACTCATTCCAAGTCAACACCGTTACAAACCCTAAGAAGTACTTGAAGGTATTATATCCAGAAGTGGTACTGCTTATCAAGGACCTACGATTCCTACTTCTTCTCCTAAAGTAGTGGAACGTAGAACCGAGGTGACAAAGGACACGGTTTTTCCTACTAATAACGGAATTACCGAAGACGTCCAACCTCTGGTTGTCCCAGTTGAAAAACAAAATCCAGTTTCTGAGCCAGATGTTGCTCCAGTTAGTGCACCGATGCCTAACCCAAAACCGTCAATTCCTTATCCTTCAAGGAGAAATGATGAGAGGCACCGTGAGAATGCTAATGAATAAAAGAGAAATTCTACGAAATCTTCAAAGATATGAGTTTCGATCTTAGTTTCATGGATGCTGTGACTCTAATGCCCAAGTTTGCTTCAACTCTTAAAGCCTTAATTGGAAATAAAGAAAAGCTTAGTGAATGCTAGAACCCCTTTGAACGAACATTGCTCGGCGGTCATACTTAACAAGTTACCCGAAAAACTTGGTGACACCCGGTACGGGGGGGGGGGGGGGGGATTCCCTTATTCATGTAATTTCCCGAGATTGAGTGCTTAGCCTTGGCCGATCTTGGCGCTAGCATAAATCTCATGCCATTTTCCGTGTGGAAAAAGCTTAACCTTCCAGACCTGACTCCAACGTGCATGACACTAGAACTAGCGGACCGTTCGATCTCACGACCAATCGGTATTGCTAAAGATGTCAACGTTAAAGTTGGTGTATTCCAGTTTCCAGCCGACTTCGTGGTCGTAGATTTTGAACCAGACCCTCGAGTACCTCTAATTCTCGGGAGGTGTTTTCTTAAGACCAGTCGTGCTTTGATAGACGTGTACGAAGGTGAATTAACCCTTCGAGTAGGAAATGAGGCCATTACTTATAATCTTGATCAAACTTCGAGATACTCGGTTAATTATAATGATATGACGGCGAATCGAATCGACGTTGTTGAATTAGCTTGTGAGGAGTATTCTCAGGAAGTTCTAGGATTTTCAGACGTGATCGCCAGTGGCAATCCCACTCCCGGATATGACCCGATAGTTTCAAATTCTTCTCCGACTCTCACTCCTTTCGGGGATAGTGATTTTCTACTTCTAGAAGAAGCTGATGCTTTTCTTGCTCTAGCCGACGATCCAACTTCACCGGAAGTTGATGAATCCTATTATGACCCAGAAGGGGACATTCTTATTCTCGAAGCACTCCTTAATAGTGATCCTTCACCTCCTCCAAACCAAGGAAATTATTTGCCAGAATTCAGAAAGGAACTTAAAATTTATGAAGCCAAAACCGCCAAATCTTCAATTGATGAACCTCCTGAGGTTGAACTTAAGGACTTTCCGCCTCATCTCAAATATGCATTTTTGGAAGACAACAACAAGTTGCTGGTCATAATTGCCAAAGATTTGAGTGTCGATGAAAAGACCGCTCTCATAAAGGTTCTAAAGTCTCGAAAGCAAGCAATTGCTTGGAAACTTTCTGACATAAAAGGTATTAACCTGAAATTTTGTTCTTATAAAATTCTAATGGAAGAGGACTACAAACCAGCGGTCCAACATCAGAGAAGGGTTAATCCAAAAATCCATGATGTCATTAAGAAAGAAGTTGAAAAACTTCTTGACGTTGGATTGATCTACCCAATCTTGGATAGTCCTTGGGTGAGCCCAGTGCACTGTGTGCCAAAGAAAGGAGGGATGACCGTAGTGACCAATGATGAAAATGAGTTAATACCAACTAGACTTGTAACGGGATGGAGAGTTTGTATTGATTATCGTAAGTTGAACGAAGCCACCCGGAAAGACCACTTCCCTTTGCCGTTTATGGATCAAATGCTTGAGAGACTCGCAGGAAATGAATACTACTATTTCCTTGATGGTTTCTCGGGTTACTTTCAAATACCAATCGATCTGAAAGATCAAGAAAATACCATATTCACCTGCCCATACGGAACGTTTGCTTATCGCCGCATGCCTTTTGGTTTATGCAATGCACCAGGAACGTTCCAGCGGTGTATGATGGCAATTTTCCATGATATGATTGAAAAGACAATGAAAGTTTTCATGGATGACTTTTCAGTTTTCGGAAATTCTTTTTCTACGTGCCTTTCCAATTTAGAAAAGATGCTTAAACGGTGTGAAGACACTAATTTGGCTCGAAATTAGGAAAAAAGCAATTTTATGGTGAAAGAAGGCATCATACTTGGACATAAAATTTCAAAGAAAGGAATAGAAGTCGACAAAGCCAAAATAGACGTCATTGCTAAATTACCTCACCCAACTACCGTCAAAGGTATTAGGAGTTTTCTTGGACATGCAGGATTTTACCGTAGATTTATCAAGGACTTTTCAAAGATTTCTCGACCCATGACTCATCTCCTTGAGAAAAACACTCCTTTTATTTTCTTTGAGGAATGCAAACAAGCTTTTCAGACCTTAAAGAAGTAATTAACCGAAGCTCCAATTCTGATTGCCCCTGACTGGGACCAGCCATTTGAGCTTATGTGCGATGCAAGCGACTATGCCATAGGTGCGGTTCTAGGGTAACGAATTGAGAAGCACTTTAGGCCAATACATTATGCAAGCAAAACAATGACCGAGGCGGAATCGAACTACACCACAACAGAAAAAGAAATGTTGGTTGTGGTGTACGCTTTCGAAAAATTCCGGTCATACCTCATCATGAATAAAAGCATAGTGTATACGAACCATTCCACCCTTAAGTACCTATTTTACAAAAAAGATGCCAAAGCAAGATTGCTAAGGTGGGTTCTCCTCCTTCAGGAATTTAATTTCAAAGTCGTTGACACGAAAGGAGCTGAAAACCTCGCGGTAGATCATTTATCTAGACTTGAGAATCCTCATAAGGATGTGTTAGAAAACAAGAACATTAATGAACATTTTCCTTTAGAAACTCTTGGAGTTATTTCTAGTAAAAGTACCCCATGGTTTGCTGACTATGCAAATTTCCATGCGGGGAATTTTATCATTAAAGGAATGTCAACTCAACAAAAGAGGAAGTTTTTAAGGATGTCAAACATTATTTCTGGGACGATCCCTATCTTTTTCGAACTTGTGAACCTATGCGGATCAAGTGATCCGGCGATGTGTTTCAGGCCAAGAAGCTGCTGACATCCTCACAGCTTGCCATAGTGGACCCACCGGGGGACATTACGGTGCCAACTACACCGCCAAAAAGGTTTTTGACTCCGGATTTTATTGGCCCACAATCTACAAAGATGCCTATGAGTTAGTCAAAAACTGTGACTCATGCCAGCATCAGGGAAAAATTTCACTTCGTGGATGAGGATGCATACAAAAAATTCCATCCAAGGTATGTGAAATCTTTGAGATGTTGGGGCATAGATTTATGGGACCATTTCCGTCATCTAGAGGAAATAAGTACATACTCGTAGCCGTCGATTATTTATCCAAATGGGTTAAAGCCAAGGCGCTTCCCACTAACGATGCTAGAGTTGTAGTTAAGTTTTTGAAATCTCTTTTTGCCCGATTCGGTACACCAAGAGCTATTATAAGCGATCGTGGTACTATTTCTGTATTCAAATTTGCTAAAGTAATGTCTAAGTATGGGGTCACTCATCGTCTAGCTACTGCTTACCATCCTCAAACGAGTGGTCAAGTCGAGGTGTCGAATCGTGGGTTAAAACGTATTTTAGAAAGAACAGTTGGAGAAAATCATGCCTCATGGTCCGATAGGCTTGATGATGCTCTATGGGCATTTTGTACCGCTTATAAGACACCAATTGGTTGCACCCCTTACAAGCTCATGTATGGAAAGCTGTGTCATCTACCTATCGAATTATAGCATAGAGCGTATTGGGCATTAAAACATGCTAATTTCGATCTTAAAACCGCGGGCGATCACCGTAAGCTACAACTTAATGAACTTAATGAGCTTCGTGATCAAGCATACGAGAATTCTTTGATTTATAAGGAGAGGACAAAGAAGCTTCACGACTCAAAGATCAAAAACCGCATTTTCAATGTTGGTGATCAAGTCTTGCTTTTTAACTCTCGTCTAAAGATATTCTCGAGAAAGCTTAAAACCCGATGGTCCGGCCCTTTCACCATAACCGAAGTTTTTCCATATGGCACTGCAAAATTATCTCACTCTGACGGATCAAACTTCAAAGTGAACTGCCACCGACTTAAGCACTACTTCGGAGGGGACACACCAACCATGGTTGTCCCGGATCTCCAGACTTTCCCTAAGGACGAATGAATTCAGGGATCGAGTCAAGCTATGTGACTCGGTTACCAAAAACAAAGCGCTTCGTGGGAGGCACCCCATGCTTATCCATTTTCTTTCTTATTTCTAATGTGTTGTGAGGAAGCTTGTACTCTTCCGTTCTTTGTGTTTGTTGTTTGTACTTGTGATTGTTTGCAGGATTTACCCAAATTTTCTGAAGACTCTCGTGTTCGGTGTTTTGTCCCGGTCCACTCGAGCTTCCTAGCCTTTGCTTGCCATTAGTTTAGGGAAATCGTTATCCTTAAAAGATTTTATCACTAACATTTATCTTGTAGCAAACTCAATAAACGGCTAAACATTTTTTGTGATACTTTTTTCATGTTTGGAGTTATGCATTCGACCTTTTTGAGGTTTGTATGGGTTTTTTAAATCTTTAAGGCTAGGAAACATTGAGGACAATGTTTGATTTTAGTATGGGGTAGTATATCTTCGATATGATCTTTCCTACTTTTACCCGTTGTTCTCACGTACCCCGTTTTCCCACCAAATTTTTTAAAAAAAATTAGAAAATTTTAAAAATTTCAAAAAATAAAATAAGTGTTTTGTCACAATTTTGACTTTCTTGCTGGGTAGAATAAGAGTAAATTTTGACCCGCGAACGTGTGAGCTTTCTAGCTGTTCTTATTTTAGCTAAGCGTTCGCGAAAATTCTGCGAAGATACGAAAAATGATAGAGTTAGGTATAAGTAGGATACTAAACAAGGATTATTTGGAAATCTTAAGAGCTCATGTATGTAACTTGTTGCTTTTTCTCCCATAAGCTTCTAACTGGATTAATATACGTGCTGTTTTTGGAGATATAACTTTAAATCACTCAATTTTTAATGTAATATATAGCAAAAATAATTTAGTCTTAGTCAAATTTAGACTTGAATTTTTCATTTTTAAGTTTTTAAAAAATAAATGATGCTGATGAATGAAAAATGAAAATATATATATAATATAATAATAAAAGTTGTGGGTTGATACAAGTTTACTACCTCTTGCCGGCTCACAACCGATGTGGTAGTCTTCTAAAGAAAGCCCGTAGTAAGAATAAAAATCCGAGGCTGATAAAAGTTTGTTGCATCTTGCCGGCTCACAACCGATGTTGCAGCCTTCTAAAAGGTCGAGGGTTACAATTGCGTAAATGTTTAATATTAAGTTTAAATTAATAAATAGATTTCTTTTTGTTAAATCACAATATGTTTTGCACTTTGAGTATTTATTTTATAGCTATGAATATTCGGGAAAAACAAAGAGTTTGAAATCCTAAGGTCCGTGAGGTCCACGTTATAGTCTTGTGGGGTGTCAAAGCCTGGGTCACTTAGCGCAAGGTTGGGATGATGCCGTGACGAAAGTCGCTACATGAGATGTCCTCGTCTTCAAACTCATTTTTCTAAGGTGGAACTGTAAAGTTGTATGTTGCCAAAACTTTGATCCATGGTTGAAAATTCAAAATAGCTCACTCATTACGATATAACATATGTGGGAGTGAAAAGTTCACAAGTTGCCAATATGAGTAGTGTTAGCATCTTTTCTGATATTTAGCTGTGATTTCGTTTTAAGCTTGGTTTGGATAAGTGAAAAATCAGGGACGATGAATTTATCCTTTTTAGGCATGCTCGGACGAAATGCATCTTGTTCTATGATCCTAAAAGTTTTGGAATAACAAAAGTACGAAATGAAATTAAAATTAAAAAAAATGAAAAAAGTTTTCTTTAAAAATGGGAAAATGGGGTGTTTTATAACTTGTGATTTCTTAACCCTCTCCACAAAAGTCTTTGCTACTTTTCAAAGATTTAGTTTGGGGAAGTTTTGAGGTATTTGGTTATAGAGCATATAATATTGCGTGAGGACACGCAATCACTTAGTTTGGGGAATTTTGATATGAGTGAAAACACATATTCGTTTTATATCAAAAATGACCCATAAAAGACAAAATTGTGCTTAAAATGCTTGTATATTGCCTGTTTTGTCTTTGTGAGTATGTAGGTACGGATATTGCAAAAATCTCAAGAAAACGGTCAAAGCCGGACAATCACGGACACGGGAAAGGAAAGAGAATACAAGAGCTGGGAGAATGCTATCAAAGGTCAACAAAAGTCAAACCTTGGTCAACAAAAGTTAACCACTAAATGACAAAAACCTAAAAATCCCAAATCAGTCCCTCAAAGTTAAACCAAATTTCACAAATAATCCCTAAATCCTAACGGTGTTAACTCTTTTTATTATAAGAGTTAACACCCGTTAACCTCTTATATAATCCGAGCCCAAGACACACCCCGTGGCCCAAAACCCTTTATAAGCCCAAAAGTTAAACAAAATTACCCGGGTCAAAGAGAGGTCAAAACACACCTCCCTTTTATAAAAGTAAAAATGCGCGAAAACTTGTTACTACTATTCATCTTCTTCTTCGAATGACCTCGAGCTCAAATCAAGGGGTAAATCCAAATTGGTGACATGGCTACACATTAAATGAAAAAGACACCGTGAGCAGAGTATACATCACCCAGGCTCTCATTGGTTAAAACCACAAGGAGAATGCCACGCGGATGAAGAAAACATTTGTACTGTCGGTACAAAGTATAACTGTCAGTACTAACTATTGTACTGTCGGTACTAACTTTGTAAAACATTAATCCTAACACGTGTGATCACTCAATTAATCCAACGGTGCTAATGATGGATCCAATGATTAGTAAGAATCAAGGGTTGAGATGACAAGGAGCTAGTAACAAACCCAGGGGCCTGAAAGCTTCTTCCAGGCAGTATAAATACAAGCAAGGGCTCACTCACAGGATCATCTAGGAGTAGTTCATAAATTAGCTTATTTAAATTAGCCTTTGTAATTTTCATTTAAAATGTTTTAGCTTAATGTTTGCTTAAATGTAATTTCCTTTTCAAAATTGTACTCAATTTTTTATTAATAAAATTCGTATTTGCTTTTCTCAAATTCCCTTAAAACTTTGTTTAATAAGCTCTTAATGTTACAAAAGCTTTTAATAAGCTCATACAAGCTCTTTGAGTCTCTAAGCTCAAATTGAGCTCATAATAAGCATTTAATCTATTTAAACTCTTAAAATCAGTCAAATACCCTTGCTAAATGGAATTTGAGCTTTTGGATGATAAGCTTACAATGGAAAAGCTTATGGGACCTTACTAGCTTATCCTTGAGATAAGCTAGAGCTGTTGAAAGCTCTCTTGAGCACTATTGCCTTTGTTTAGCTAAGGTTTTTGTAAGTTTCCTTTAAATTCAAGTATCTTAGTTTAATAAGTTTCATTTGCTTATTTTCTGCTTAAACTTAGCTTATTTGATGCTTATACTTGTTTCATTGAGCTTATTGATATAATGTTTGATCATCTGTTTTTAGCTTTTGTAGTTTAGATCTTAGTTTTTCATATTTTGTTTTATAAATCATTAAAAATCAAAAAATATTTAGATAAATGAGTAGTTGTTTAGATCTAGTTATGATTGTTAGTATAAGCTCATAAGATCTGTTTTTGGCTATTTGTTATCTGGTATTAAACTTTGTTCATTAGATTTCTATTTCATAAGCTTAAATGGATTTCAATGATCTTAAAGGGGTGTTTGGGTCAGCAACACTAACTATAGGTTAGTGCTGTTTTTGGCTTTTTGATCCTTTGTGTTGGTTTTAAAACTCAAATTTAGGATTGTTTATGTTGTCTTTATAAGTTAGAATTGAGTCAGTTAAGTTTTCAGTAGTAATAGCTTATTAGTTCAAACCTGTTAATTAGAATTTGCATTATTAGCTTAGATAAGTTCTAGGTTTTGCATTTACTTAAATTACATTTAGACTTGTGTTTTAAGAGTGTTAGAAGCATAATCTTAGGTCTGCATTGATAGGGTTTTAGATTTAGTTCATATGCATGTCAACTGCATCAGCAGTATTAGAAAGCAATAAAGTCATTTTCTAGCTTCATTTGCAGTAGGTTAAAATAGGTGTTAGGATTTAATTTTCAGCATAGAAGTAGCTTATATATCATAATTTCCAAGTTTGCAATTAGTTCTCAAATTCTAGCTTATTTTGTCATCTAAATTTAAGCTGCAAAATTGCCTTTTGTCTTTTCATTTTAAAAGTAAAACTCAGCATGATTTAAGTCTTAAGTCTGTTTTCATAGTGCTTTTTCATTAAGCTAATTTGTTTCAAAATCATTTTCAGAAGCATTTCTAGGAAGCTTATTAGTTATAGAATAAGCTTGCATAAGCCATTTCCCCGCAAGGATCCAAGAGCTTATCTAAAAATAAGCTCAAAGGTCCCTGTAGGGCCTGTTTGGGTCTCAAGTTTTATTAAGTGCTTAATCTAGTTTTATAGCTTATTGCTTGCTCTTTTCTAGTCAAATTTAGCTTATTAGTTTAGGTTTAGCTTAATTAGTCATAGGGATTGCTTATCTTAGTTTTTGAGCTTATTAAATTTAGAAAAAGATCCAAAAAAATGAAGTTAAGTGTTTCTGTCTAGTTATAAGCTGTTTAACAGCTTATTTAGGGCTTTTTATAAAAAATTCTTTTATTAAAAGTGCTTATTTTCAGCTTTTCTAAAACTTTGCTTTTTTAAGTTTTTATAAAAAAAGGGGGGAAGGTGGAAATCGGGGGTGAGCAAGACTCGAACCCCCGACCTCAACACCCTCAACCCTTTTATAACACCACACACCACTACCAACGCGCCCTGGGGTCTTTTTCGTTAAACCTTTACAAAATTTAACACTTATACACGTTTAGCCCATTTTAGCTTATAAGCTGTTTAAGCTTATTTCGCGGCTTATTCATTAAGCTGTGACCATAAGCTTATTTTTCCTAGGTTCTAATCAGTTCTAGCTATTTTCTGTAATTTTTTTAGAATTTTTATAATTAGTTTAGTATTTTTAAACATTTATTTTTATTAAAAACTTTAAAAAATCATAAAAATAGAAAAATAATCAAAAAAATATAAATCTTTTTTAGAAAATTTTCTTTTATCTAAAGCTTTTCACAAACATTGGAAATTGAGTAAATGAAAATGGTCTTAATTGAATTGTGTGCAAGCAAATTAGTGAAATTTAGCTTTTTAACTCTCAAAAGCTTTGTTTCTGTAAACAGCCTATTTCACAAGCTCCTTTTAATAAGCTCTTTTTGTTTTTAACTCTTTTAAAAAGCATTTTCTTATAGCATTTAAGCTATTCTTTTAGAAAAGTCAAGTTGCAGTTAACTAGTGCTTATTTCTAAAGTCTTAATTTTTAAGCTCAAAGTGTCCTTAAGGACTATTTGAGGGAATTGATTTTGAAGATTAGGCATATTTTAGAGTTTTTCTAGCTTACTTAGTTGCTTATTTTTAGTTTAATTTAGCTCATAAGCTTAGGATTAAGCTTATTCTAAGCGTATTTAGTCTTAAACGTTTAGCTTATTAAAGGTTTCTTCTTCAATGCTTAATTTAGTTTAAGAAAAACCAAAAAAAAAAGTAGCCTAATTAACTTTCGTCGTATTATAAGCTGTTTAACACTTCTTTAGTAGCTTTTCCACAAAAAGTTTCTTATATTACTAACTGCTTTATTTTCAAGTGCTTAACACCTATTTCGTTCTTTAAAGTTTTTTAAAAAAAAAAGGGAGTGGGAAATTGGGGGTGAGCAAGGCCAGAACCCCCGACCTCAACAAACCTTCAACCCTTTATAACACTACACACACCACACACTACCGTTGCGCCATTGGGTCTTTTCCGTTATTACCTTGCATTATTAAATCTTTATACACGTTTTGGCCCAATAAGCCTTATAAGATGTTCCAGTTTATTTCGTGCCTTATTTAATAAGCTGTGATCTCGAGCTTATTTTTCCTAGGTATTAATGCGTGTCAGCTATTATTTTGAAAATTTTCTAGAATTTTTATAGTTACGTTTAGTATTTTTAAAACATATATTTTCCATTAAAAACTTTAAAAAATATCATAAAAAAATAAATTAGTATTTTAAACATTTATTTTCATTAAAAACTTTAAAAAATCATAAAAAATAGAAAAATAATTAAAAAATATAAATCTTTTTTAGAAAATTTTCTTTTATCATAAAGTTTATAGGAAAATTAGTTTTTCTTTCGTAAGGTCTAATTTGAAAATTTTCATTTTTTTAAAGAACGGGATTTATTCCCATTCTCGTTTTTCGTGTTTTAAGGCTCATTTCAAATCCGTTTTTGTTCTAGTTTTCTTTAAACTTACTTTTTAGTCAAATAGAATTTTTGATCTCAGTTTAGGAGTCCCGTTTTGTATTTTTAGTTGAAATTTGGTTTCCTGTTATTTGTCCTTGTGCTTAATTGTTAGAGTTTGTTAATTTTAATTTTTAAAAGTAGATAATCAATCCAACCCTTGTTTCCTATTTAAATCATTGTCCGAACATCAAACGTGGTTTCAATTTCACAAGTCGTTGGGGGATAAACGACCCGGGGAATCATATTTCCCGGTTAATATACGTATTATATATTATATTATATATTTTGAAGAATTTTCTTTTTACCTTTGTCCTCAAGGGTAAATTGGTAATTTTCCATCTTATTATATCTTTTATATTTTACGCGTAACAAGTTAGTAATCGTTTTAGCTTATTATGGATGTGAGAAATAATGATTTTAACTTATGCTTGCTTAATTAGATCTAGTCTCGATTAAGTGCTTATTGATTGAGGTTTTAATCGCTTATGTCTTTTTGATTATTTAGTTTAAAATTTCATGTCTTAAAGGTTTCGGTTGAGCTTATATTTGCAATCTAGTTTTTAAAACTTTTTCACTATTAGATCTTGGTAGTTTAGCTTAACCGATATCATTTAAGCTATAGAGGGAAGTGGATCAGCTTATTATTATTACAGCTTATTAGGATTTAGTCTAAATCATTTAAGTTCATTAGAGCAGCAAATTAGTACTCTAAAGTCGATTTACATGAGGCCTGTAGTTTAATTTGTTCATTTTGGCCATAGGTTGATTGTTTGGGCTTTGTTAATATTTGGTTTAGGGCCTTAGTTTGGTTAAAGATCTGTTGGGCCACGTATGATTTGTATGTGTTTTGATTTGTCCTGCGTTTAATATATAGATGGGCCTAGTGGTAACTGTTAACAAAGTTTGCAAAATCAGAATTCATAGCAACTGTTTACTTTTAACAATTTATTTGTTTTATGTTTCTTTTATCTTTTGGTACCGGTCAACTCACGAGGCGTGGAGCTTAAGGGTTTATTTAGCTAGATAGAATTTAATTATTTTCTTTAGCTAAATAAATCGGGTGGTATTCGTTAATTTGCGGCTCTTCAATTCGGTCTCATTTTCTATCCTTTTTCAATTAATTAGTCTAGATTTATTCTGTCATTTTAGAAAATGTTTGCTTATTTGATATTTGTCATGAGTAGCGAGTAGTTTAAGTAGTACTTGTTAAGTGATTAGTGATTTGGAATTTAAGTGCGGTTTTAAAAAGGTTTAAAAAAATTAATAGTCATTCGAATTTTCCAATTTACATACCGTCATTTACTTTTAATGCAATTTAAATACTTGTCATTTATTTTAAAAAAGCATTTTACTTTACTTGTCATTTAATTTCTTGAAACTTGTTTTCTAAGAATTTTAATTCGTTAAACTTAAGCCCACACTTAAGGAACATTTCACGTCACTTAGCAAGCACGTTTGTCATTTATATTTTTAGATCAATTTTAGTATAATCTTGTAGTTTTAAATCTTA
>BQNB010082228.1:0-29388 GCA_026074375.1 Tanacetum coccineum | reverse complement strand
TTTTGCAGCTTATGGATTATTAGAATAAGCTAAAATAAGTAGAGTTTACGAGCTTATAGCTTATGGAAAGGGCTTATGAGATTAAAAGCTTAAAAAGGGTGCGTATGGTTTATAAAATTTAACACGCATGGGTTTGTGATTCAATGGCTTAAACAAGAGTTTACATGGGATCATAAGGAAGCTTATTAAAGTTTTAAAACAGAAAATAAGCTTATTGAACAAGTTATAGGCTTACTTGAGCTAGAAAGGGGCCGAAATGGGGTTTTTAGGTCCGTACACCTAGGAACGACTTCAAGGCTTCTCATTATCTTGATTATTGGCTTCAAATCTGATCTTAGGGACTTCACTTCTCTTCCTTTATCTTGTTAGAACTCCCTTTAAGTTTATGATGAATTTTTGAGGTGTGATTGAAGTTGGGGGTGGGGTCGGCTATTTATATAGGTCGAAACCCTTGAAGGTAAGGGTTGTGACTTGGAGTAGTGGCCAAGGTGCTAGAGTAGTGACTAAGGGCAGCTATAGGGTGAGTATTGAGGGCTAGATAGTAGTTAAGGGAGGTGGAGACTTATGGGAGTACACGGCTAGCACAGGTGGTGATGGAGGTGCTTTCGTTTGCTTGGTGGCCAAAGGAGGTGATGGAGGTGCTTGTAAGGTGGTAGGGTGGCTGCTAGTGACATGGCGGTGATGTAATAGTGGTGCTTAAGGTGCTTGTTTGGTTTAAAATGGGTTAAAAATGAAATAAGGAGGTGTCGAGTTTGTTTTGGTTTTGGGTTAGGGTTTTTGGTTTTAATTCGAGTTAGGGTTAGGGTTTAGGATAGCTTAAGGTTTAGGATTAAGGTTTAAAGCATTTAAGATTGGTGCTTGAGGTGCTAATTTGTTTTAAAATGGGTTTTAAAATGAAAATATGGGTGTCGGGTTCAATAGGGTTTCGGGTTAGGGTTTTTGGATTTTAAAATGTGTATTGTGAAGTTAAATGGAGGGAAAACATGTTTTAAATGTTGTGCATTAAGAGCTTGTAACATATGTTTAAAATGTGGTACAAAATCCCTTAGAAAAATGGAGGGAAAATACTAACTTTTGAATTTATGCTTTATTTACTTGTACTTTATGCTAAAAAGAGTTGTACATTGTTTTGGAGGGAAAAATTATTCAAATTTGATGCTATGATACTTGTACACATGCCTTGGAAACTTGTACATTTATTTTGTATGTAAACTTTACATATAATTAGGGTTTTGATATAAATGTTAACGGATAAAGTTCATTTAGTAATAATGTTATGAAAATTACGTTAAATAGATAACGTACATGATATAGAGGATATTAGAATATTGACTTGACATATTAAGGCGTTTACTTGATATAAACGTAGATAGAATTGGCATAGGTAGTTGCGTGAGCTCGTTTACTTTAGAAATGTAAACTATGTTACATAATGAAATAAAGCAAAAAATTTCCCATGAAAAAGTAGTATTTAATATAATATAAGTGGAAATTACAATGATGAAAATTGTAGGTTGTTACATAGGGTAACCCTATTAAGGTTGCATCTATTGCGAGTGCATCCACTTTCTCATTTTTTCATGTGTTTAAGCCTCAGTTGTGTATAAGGATAACAAGACCAAAATGACATAAGGTATTGCCATTTTTGTAATGCTCTTTAGTATAGTTTATAATCTAATAGTTTCTGTGTTGTGGTTACATCCACGACGTGCTTTCTAGAGTGTGAGAAAGGCTATATCTTGGCTGGGCGTTTACACTAACGTAGCCATGGTGGTCTTTTTGGTTCAAAGTTTATTCTGTTCTTGACCCACGCTCTTTGTATGTATGTTATGTGTATTGTTCAGGCGATGATGATACTTTACTATTTACGGTGTATAGCTAGCCCAGGCTCGTATCCTGGCTCAGCAATCACACTAAGAATGTGAATGCAGCCGTGGCAAGTTCTAGGTACTACTATTGTATTTGTGAACCTAAGCCAAAAATGAATCAGTCGCTTATTTTTAAGAAATTAAGATCTGAATTTTGATTGTAACCCCGCTATTTGTATGTAGACCCAAACAGAAAAAGTGGTCTCGGTTCGACACGAATTTTGTAAACCTAGGTAATACCGGTTTAAACCTTTGTTGGTTATTTCATCTTCTGATGGTAATCCACCCGATGAAGCTCCATAACAATTGTTCTCCACTGATTGGTACCAATATTTGGACATAAGACTGCTAATTTATGGAATCTTCTAGCATAAGTCTTGAGATTATTTCCTTTCACAACCAAGTTGTAAAATTCGTCTTCCATTTTCTTGACTTCAGTTCGAGGGCAATACTTATTGGTCAAGAGCCTTTTCAATTCAGTCCAGGCTATCTTGTCGGCTTGCTCTATTCCAATAGGTTTGGCATAGGAATTCCACCAGGACAAGGCATCCTCGGTGAGAGTACCAGTAGCAAATTTCACTTTGCAGTCCTCGGTACAGTTGCTACGAGAAAATACCGATTCAGTTCGTTCAAACCAACGAATGAGACCAACAGCTCCTTCCGTACCATTGAAGTAGAAAGGTTGGCAACTCATAAACTCTTTGTAAGTACATTTTCTTGCTACAAGAGTTTCTCTTGGTCCAGTATTCCTATTTGGATTGTCAGTACTTGCCATGGTTGCAGCTTGTGCTTCCAGAGCAACAACAATACTATCAGCAACTAGTTGTCGGATGGCAGCCTGAGTCATAGTTGGTGCTGCAGATGTTGATGTTCTCTTGGGAGGCATCTATCAACATATACAAGACAACACATAATAAGAATCCATAAAACGATATAGTCATATCACAAGTTAAGGTATGAAAATTATAATACAAAGACTTGTGATCATTCTTTGATATTACATTGCAGGATATAACAGAAAATTTTGGAATCTAAGACTTCCAGAGATGAACACTCTAACAAGCATGTGACTCATTAGGTTTTCTTGGGACTGGTTTACTTCCCAGTAGTTTTCGGTATATGATCCATAATGAGTTATCTAAGATAGACTTATCAAAGGGATAGTCTGGTGGTGGTGTAGTTGACCTAAACGGTGATGAAGATCCTACTGATGAAGATGGAGATATTGGAATGGGTGATTCAACAGGTGTCTCAGCGTCTTTAGGTGGTGAAATCTTCTCGGGAGGAAAGAAATGTCAGGAAATCCCTGGAAAAGTGTCCCATCTTGTGACAGTTGAAACACTCTACCTTGGATTTATCATACCCAGCAGTATCATTAGCATTAATGAAAATTTTCTTGCCTGTCCTCTGAAAGTACCTCTTTGCCCTCATACTTAGCAGAGAGAGCTGCCACTTCAAATCCATTGCTTCCAGATCATCTTCATGAATTTGCTCTAAGTCCTGCTGTAGGAGATTAGAACCATTGGGATTCTCAACCATGAAAGCATACACAACATTATCACTGAAGCTAGCAGTACTAACTTGAGGACTAGCAGTGTTAACATTAGGGCTAACAGTACTAACTTCATATGCAGGTTTAGCAGTATTAACATCATTAGTACTGCTAGTGCTTGGAGCAGTCATAAAGGCCAAGTTTTGAGCACCACTACTTGCACCAACAGATTTCTTTACACTTTGTTCAACAATTTTAAAGTTGTTGTACAAATCATCGATGCTCATTGTTTCAATTTCAGCCTTATTCATCCAGACTACAACATGAGTATTCCACTCAGGGGGCAAGCTTGTCAAAAAATTTGAATTTAAGTCTTCTTGAGTGATGACTACACCCAAAATTGCAAGCCTGCTGACAATCTTCTGGAGCCTGTTAAAGATAGAGTCAAGAGACTCTGTGCTTGATGCACTAAAATTTTCATATTGTTGCTTCAAAAGTGTCTTCTGTGTTTTTTAGTGGCTTTATTACCTCCAAATCGTGTTTTGATAGCAGAAAACATTGTTTTAGCATCAATGTACTGACTGAAAGTAGGTTGATGTTCATTGGGAAGAGCCATGAGTAGCAAGCTTCTTGCCTTTACATCATTCTTCTTGTTGGTCTTTTCTTCAGCAGTTACAGGTACTGACATCTTTATAACAGAAGTATCATTCTCTTGTTCTATTTGTGGTACAGATACCCATGAGTTACCATTCTCTATGACCTCCCATAGAGCATAGTCTTGTACCTGTAAGTATTGCTTGATTCTTATCACCCACATCTCATACTTACCAAGTTTGAGTATGGGTAGCTTAGCAGTAGTATTACTATGTGTAGATTCAAATTCCATATCTTCTAGATCAAAGTTTTAGAACACAAGGCTCTGATACCACTTGTTGATCCCAACTTGATCTTGCAAACCTTGTTAAAGGGTTAGTTGTATTGAATAGATTCAAGATAACTATGCTAGAAACTTTGTTGATACTAAGAGTATGCGGAATCTACTCTTTTGTACTTAGAAGAATATGAATGTAATAGTAAACTGTGATGCAGTAGAATGAATGAACAATGAATATAACCAAAAAGCTTCAATATTATTATGATGAATAATACGAGTACTCTGTCTAGTACTAGGGTTTATAACCTTGAAGCTATGAATGTGTCTATCTAGATGTGTTTACAACCAAAACCTACGATCTCCTTTTATACACCAAGGAGTCCTTTACAAGATAACTACAAATCTTCTAAACTTCTATGAGATACCAACATATCTTCTAAATATATAAGATATACATTAAATCATTCCATACATATCACAAAGCACGCTTTTATCTCTTCAACAATTGTAATCTTCATGTAGCAGTACAAAATCTTCTAGCAGTATTAAGTTTAGTACCGGCAGTACTAACTTTTCTTCTGGCAGTACTAACCTAGTTAGTACTGTTAGTTATATCTTGAGCAGTATTAAGTTCTTGAACTAGAAGTACTAACTTGTGAAGATTTATTCCCAACAACATTGTCAACCAACAAAACACCAATCAAACCTTTGAATTCCCAACCATCCACCTTTATCTTGATAAGATCACATGCACATCAATTGTTAGTGCAAATGATATATCAATATTTTCTATCAACCTCTCGTCAACATGTACCTTCTTTAGTATCGCTCATCCTTTCCTACTTTTTGGCTTAATGGAATCATTTTCATTCACATCCAAGAGCAAATCGTCTCCATCCTCGTCTTATTTTCTTTTATCCATTTAAGGATATATATATGTAAAAGTAAACCATTATATAAAAAAAAAAAAAATATACAACAACACAACCTCACAGCCCCCCCAACCAATCCAAGCCCACCCCCCATCCCCCCACCCCCATCTCCCACCTCCCCGGACGCCCCCACCCCACCCAATAACTCGACACCCACACACACATACATACACACTACCTACATATATACACACACACACACACACACACACCACACACACACACACCACACACACACACACACACACTACTCACACACACACACATAACTCACACAACATCACAACATACATATACACACATACATGACAGACCACACATTCACATTACATACACACATCATACACATAACCATACATACACGACGAGCACATACATACCACACACCACCACACACTTGTCCCACATAACCCCCAGCAACAACCTAGACCAACGACACCAAAACCCCGGACCAACACCACCACTAAAAGACCCAACCACCCACCCACCCCAACACGAAACAACCCCCATTCGTGACGAACACATACATATCGACACCTCCAACATGAGACTAATCCATATTTCCAAACGCAAGATAATGTTATATTCACAAGCATGATAGTCAGTGCCTAGCTTCTAACATCATTCCCGAGACAAACTCTCGCAAATACTACAAATCCTTACATGCATGATCAGATCCGACCGCTAAATATCTTGCCAAATATAATTTAAGACTTGACTACTAACTATGTATTTGTAGCACACAATCCATAACTAGATTCCTTGGTAGCCACCAAAAACACGGGGGAGCATACACTAAGGGTGAGTACATGGTAAGCGTTCTACACAATTTAATAGCATTGAACATCCTTGAGCCACGATGGAATTTAATTTAGATCCATTGATATTGTATATAATCAACATACAAGGAAAGTAATTAACATGGGATTCAATAAGCAAGGGGAGCTAGGAATATGTGGATAAATAGCATGAGTTGGTTAAACCGTGAATGATAAAAGACTTACTAGCATGATGGCAACACACTTAATCGGAATATAGTATGAGGATTGGCAAATACAATGAAGGGTTCATTCAACTATACCTCCAAATACTTTACCAATCCACTACATTCATAATCACCTCACAAAGCCTTTAGGTGTTCATCTCATAACCTTCAACTTATACATTTAAGTGCCTACTTTCTTTCATGCCTTCTTCTCATCTATCACGACCTCCTCTAAATTATCCAATAAACACAAAACCGCCTCAACCTTATTTCCTATATTTTCTTCTCATTCCTCCAATATATATACTTGGTGAACCTACATTTTCCTCATTTCTTTAACCTATACACTCAAAAGTACCTACCTTCCTCTCTTCCTACTTCCTAAACTCAAAGAACGTTTCTAAACTATCCAAGAAATACATAATCACCTTTATCTTTATTTCTCATATATTCTTCTCATACCTCAAACCTATATACTCAGAGCACCTACCTTCTTCTCAAACCTCCAACCTATATTGATTCCACAACCAGTATCCACATTAATAACCTTTTTGCTTCGACAAAAGGGGAGAAGCAGTGTAAACGAGTAACTTTTAAACTTTACTATGTGCTATAGTTTACATATTTTGTCATCATCAAAAAGGGGGAGATTGTTAGTGCAAATATTACGATATTTAATCTATACAATCTCTTTATGTTTTGGTGATGACAAACATGTAACTTACAATACGTAACATAAAGTGCGCAAGTTACTCGTAATCACAAATCATCAATGCATACATGCATCTACATCTCTCGACATCTCAGGTCTACATCAACACTGACATTTGTTTGCACCTGACGTAAATCACGTAAGGTATGTACAAAAAACATTAAACTTGTAGGATGATCAAAGAAATAAGTTTTTGTCTTAAACATTACATTATTATAAATGTAACAAAAAAATTTCTCAAAAATTAATTAGACAAATAATTTTTGAATTATAAAGAAATGTTTATGTGGTAATTATTTCAAATTTCAAATCAGGATATTTTCCCCCTAAAACAAGTGTCACTTTCACCAGATAAACATTTCACCACAAGAAGACAAAAACATGAGCGTCTGTCGGGGCGGCCCCTATAAATACGGCCGTCCCCCGGCGGCCCCCTAATATATCTGGGGGCTGCCACTTTCAGACAGACAATTTTCAACTCTTATAAATAGTGGTTCACTTTCAACTATTTTGACAACCCTTTTGCACGAATTTCTTTTAGTTCTTTCTCTCATCTAATTCCTCACTAAATTCTCTCCTAAATCCTTTGATCATTTAAACTTGTTTTAATCTTGTTTAAATGTGGATCCAATCTTCTAATCCTTTTCCCTTCTCCCTCAAGTGTAAAGAATAAGAACTTTCATCGTCGTCAAATACGAAGATATGTAGAGTTAATCCATTTGTTAACATGGATACATATAGATCGAGTCGATGTTCTTCCTAATTTTTTAGTAGTTGTAGATCCGAATGTTGTAATCAATTCGGAAAGTGTTGATCTGGGTTGGTTAGTATAGTTAGGCATGAAAATACATTGATGAAGTGGTAGATTAGTTCTAGCTAAGATAGGACTCGACATTTAGCTTAGTGTCGAAAAATAATGTAAGTGATGCGGTTTATGTTTTTAGGCCATAAAACACAAGGTTTGTTATGTTGGTCCATAAAACATAACGGGTTTGGTTGTACCCGAAGAAGAACTCGACATCTAGCTTAGTGTCGGAAAATAATGTAAGCAACGTTAGAAGGTTTTTTCCGCCGAAAGGGAGCTTGTTGATTAGTGAAGTAACTCTCGAGTTAGATACTCGGGGAGTGGAGTAGGGCGAAGAGGAGCTTCATGACCGAACCACTATAAATCATCGTATCCGGTTTGCATTTTCTTTTACCATTCTCTTTACTTGTGTCTTTACATTTATCGCTTTACTTTTACACTTGCATTGTGCTTATGATGATGTGAACTGTTATGTATATTGTGTTAGTCATGGTTGTGTAGCTCTTTGTAGTAAACATTGTAAATGTGATCATATTGGTAGAATATGCACTAGTTATTGTAAATGTATTATCGACACTTCTCATATTACATCAAACTTGATCGGTGATTTGATACAAACGATTTAGTCTAAAAAATCATCTACTGGAGGCGATCCCCATAAATAGGGCAGCCACTGATGTACTAGGTGGCCCCCATATATTTATGGGACCGCCGATAGAGAGTTGTGTAACGTTTGATCTAAAGTTTTTAATCGGAAACGTATTCACCCCCTCTACGTATTTCACATCTCTATTAAAATTACGTGTAGGAAAAAGATGTGTACTTACTTACAATAGTTTAGACTTAGCAAAATTGATATTCAAATAGGGGATATTGTTGGGCCAATTGAATGCCTAATTGTCTCTGCCTATATTTAAACAGAAACTAGGCTAGTATTAAAGAATCACTAATTAAGACATCAGCGAGAAATTGAAGGACACATTGAAGCATAGCTTCAGGGAGCAACTCCAGACGTATTCAAGGAAGCCGAAGATTACTTAAAGACATATTCGTCAGCTGGGATGGATACCAGCTAATTTGTAAATGGAATACGCTGAGGTTTGAAGTGAGTCAGTGGTGGTAATACCCTGATGAACTTTATTACTCTTTGAGATAAAGAAACTGAGCAAAGCTCTTATCTCTAAAAGTGTTTAGGCAAGACAATTTGATAAAGCAAATGGGAGGGACAAAAGATCTTTCGAATTAAAGTACCACCTAGTAAAGCGAATGGTGAAAGAACAAGTGAAAACAGGTAGCAAACTGTTTCACTAAAGTATGGAGGGAGTGTTTTCAAGAATGGACGTGCAATAAATGCTAGTGTACTTCAACACTAGATTATTAACTCGTCCTTAATTACCCCACCGTGAAGTCTACTTCGTACCACTATAAATAGATAATGTTTGTGGGAGTAAATGATATTTCTTTTAATTATTGTTTGTGGGAGCAAATGTATTCAAGTTAAAGACATCGTCAAGGAAGTAGAAGATTACTTGAAGACATACTCGTTAGCTAGGATAGATACCAGCTGATATGTAAATGGAATACGATGAGGTTTGAAGAGAGTCAGGAGCGGCATGACCCTGATGAACTTCCCTTGAGATAAACAAACTGAGCAAAGCTTTTATCTCTAAAAGTGTTTAGGCAAGACAATTCCATAAAGCAAAAGGGTGGGACAAAGGGCCTTTCGAATTAAAGTACAACCTAGTACGAGTTGGTGAAAGTATAGTGAACAGTTGACATAACTGCTCAATAAAGTATGGAGGGAGTGTTTCCAACAATTGACGTGCAATTAATGCTAGTGTACTTTTCCACTAGATTATTAACACATCCCTAGCTATCCCACCATGAAGTCTACCTTGTACCACTATAAATCGAGAATGTTTGTGGGAGTAATGTTATCACTTTTAATAGTTGTTTTTATTATAGTTTTATTTACTCCCTTTGTCGAACTTACAATTAGTTAGTTGATCCTACAAGTTCGCTTGTAAAATTGATAATTTATCAAGTTTACTTGTTCAAAGAGTAAACATACATTGTCCTTCAACAAGTGTGACCCATAACACTTTGTAATACTTTGATTCTTATCAATAAAGCATTATACGATTAAAAAGTTATATATAGTGTTGCATGCATATCTACTGTTCTTATAATTCTATATAGACGTATTAATTAGGACTTTCAATTTTTTTAATAAATATATCAAAAATAATCTTCCATCGCCTTTAGGCCAAATTGTTATACATCTCGAACGTACCTCACTATTCTCCTAGAGAATGATATTCCACCGGTCTTGCCTATACAACAATACAACGGTCAAGTATACTTGATAGGAGGTTGTAAAAATTAGATGTTCCAACCGCCGCATCAAGCGGTTAGACTTACGAGACTCGTGGAAACGATTCAAAAGATACATTGGAGCTTGCAAGTATGCATAAGGCGTACCGAACCGCAAAAGGACCCAATTGATCGTCCCTTAAGGAGATATTGTTAGAATAAAAAATAAAGATCATAAGTAAGGTACATTAATAGTATGTTATTTCTTTCATAAATTGTATTCAAGGATAAGTATATATAATATATACTTCCTTCTAATCACAACGTAAATGTGACACTCATTTATCTTAATAACTCTATCTCGCTCTCGCTCTCTTTCTCTCCCTCATGCTCGTGTGCGCAGTATGAATACGTGCGTGCATGTTTGCATATGTGTTGCTATGTGGGTAGGTAGGTGTTAGTAGGGGGTGTTTACCACTCTCTTTCTTTCCAATAATCCATGTTTGAGTCTTCATTGTGGGACAAGTAAAACACATTTACCCAATATTTTCATGCATTTAATCTTTATTATGGCTTAAAATCCTTCTTAATTTCTGTTTAGGTCATAGGTTATGCATTTGCTGGAATTTTTTGGTTCATATGGATGAAAAACGAAAGAAAAAGACAAAGTTTTAAGTTTTGACCGACATCCATGACACTGTTACAAGAAATGCCTAAAAAGTAAAGTTTTGATATTTTTCATGGTCGATCAGTGTATAAAGAAGGGCATCGTGACGCCTTCACAAGCCCAAGGTGACGTCGTTAGCCCATATCAAATGATGTCGTCCGAGCAATTCGGTGGAAAAAACCATAAATCGATGACGGCAAGGTGACGTCGTCGCAACCACAACGTGAAGCTACCACATTTTTTTTACTGATTACTTGTTGTTTTTTTGTTATTATCTAACTTGTAAATTTCTTATATTTTCAATATTAATAACGTGTGACAATTGTTAATAGTCAGACTAAGAATCACAAAAACCTTAAAATTTGCATAGGTTATTGGTGTAGGCGAGTCGCCCATGGTTCTTTAATCAAGCTTGTGTGCAACACATAGCCACTGTAGTGCGGTGTTGGATTGTGAGACGTTAACGAGCTTGACCAGTTCACTATTTTAATTTAGACACCAATCAAAGCGTGACAGATTAAGTAAATGCAACTAGGCGATAATAAAGTGTAGCCCACCTTACGTAAATAGTTTTTCCCATTATATAAGCTTTCAACATTTTACCTTTTCTTGTCAATCAATTTTCATGTCTTTAGGTTAATATTAGTTTAAAATCCAAATCTCCAAAAAGAATCTTTTTTCGTCTCATAGATCATTTCGTCATACTTTACGAGCATGCCTAACTATTTTCGTAGAAAATGGTTGATCCCCTAAACTTACTTTTACTATACTACAACGATTTAGATACTCTTCATAAGGGTTTGTAAGGCTTGTTTTGCAGCTCATGCATCAAATTATAGGTCGTTTGTTTTAAATTAAGCTAGTATTTTTAACATTTGAAATGTTGAATTTTAAACCATTATTACCGTAAGAAAGATAATAATAATAAAAAGAACCGGATCTTTCAAAATATTCGAGTCTTATGAGTATAATCACGTATTTAGCAAAATAAATGAAACTGCGGGATCGTGTGATGTGGATATTCGAGCAAACAAACACTATTTTGTAGCGCAGTCGCTCGCTATATAGGTTGCGTTTAGTTGAAGAAAATTTACTTTCATTTCCCATTTCTTGTTTTGTACAAAAAAGGAAGGGATTTCTATCTTTACAAAACAATTGAAAATTTAGAAAATGTGTTTAGTTAGAGAAACATGCGTTTTTGTTTTTCATTTTGCAAACCTAGAAAACATGTTCAAGTGTTTTTTTTTATATCTTAATTCTCTATTCACTTTTGTAATATTATAAAGACATATTCGAAACACAAAAACAAATATTATACAGTAATTAACAACATTATTAAAAAAACAAAAGAAAAGTCTAATACGAGAAACTAAAGAATTTAAAAACTAAACATTAACATTAAAATAAAAATGAAGAAAAGATTCAACTAATTGACGGAATACGTTATCCGTATTCGTTTTATAATACGTTTCCATTATTCGTTTTTTCATTCGTTTTTATATGTATAAAAACGTGTTAATACAAATAATGTCTAAAAACGTTATTTATATTTTTTGACCTCTCAACGTTTTGATAATAACAAAATGTAAAAACGTTTACAATAAAAATAAACGTTTACAAATTATCAAATGTAAAATTCCATTTCTAAGATTAGTGATCACTTAAGGTATGAACAAACAAAATAATTAAGCATGATTAGTGATCAAGAAAATATTTTTTTCTTAATCCTCACTTTTAATTCTACAAAGTATTCATCAAAAATACATTAACGAATATTTCTAATGTAAAATAAAAGTTTTATTAAAACTTAAAATTGAAATTCAAAATTTCCCCCAAAATGGAAGGTCCATAACAATACAGGAATTCACTCCAAAAAAGACAAAAAGGGAGCGGAGTCTAGTGGCGTCCCCCGGCCTGGCGGCCCCCTTATATATAAGGGACCGCCGGGACCGCCACCTGATGACCGTTGGGATTCCTGCCTATAAATACTGCTCCATTCCCAGCAGAAAAATATCCCTCTTTGCACGAAATTTTTTAGTCTTATCCTTTCTCCCCCATTCTAAAACCTTTCTTTCCTCAGCTAAAACTCTAAATCACTAACATACTTAGATCTTGTTTCAAGTGATCTAATCTCTTCTTCTCATATCTTCCCCCTCATTCAAGTGCAAGAGAAGAACACTCATATTCGTCAAGAAACAAAGTGTTAATTAGTGATCTCTCCTCTTTTCTTCTAAGTACCAAACCTCTATTGTATTTATCTTGTTATTTGTGTGAATCCTGATATTTGTAGATCGATAGTGAAGATCTTTGAGTATGTAAATCTTGTGATGTGGTAGATAGGTTCTAGCTAAGATTAGGACTCGACATCTCTCTCAACAACATCAACCCCCACACAACACCAAATACATCTCTCACTCTACTCATCATATCAAGCGTGTACGACGTGTGCCCTTAGCAGAACCAATCTACCACAGCACAAGAGAGAGCTGAATCGATGCTCTCGCGCTGCGAGCGATCCGGCACGAGCTGGACTACACACACTCACACTCACTCTCACACTCACCTTGAGAGAGAGCGACGAGAGGTATCATAGCGAGCACACATATCGGTGGTTTGTACTAAAGAAAAGAGGCTATGCACAACACAGATCACACACTGAGAGAGAGAGTGAGACTTGGACGTGATATGAGTGGGTGGCACACGCGCGTGTGCGAGCGTGAGAATAGGAAGAATATGAAAGATGTGTGCGATAGTGCGGCAAAGTCATCGACTTGTCGAAGTGAGAGCGTAGAGAGAGTGTGAAAATTAAGAACAATACGAATCAGCGCGAATGAGGGTAGAGATAATGAGTAGCTGTAAGCTGATAGTGAGTTAAAATCTTAGGAAGAGAATATATATTGAGAGTGAGATCAGAGGAAGAAGAGTACTATGCTAATTAATTTGATATCTAGTGCAAAAGGAATATTTTTCATGGATGATAATATCTATATATATAAGTGGTTTGGATTTGAAATTAGATGATGGGATATACTACTATCTATATATCTCTATACATTGATCTGAGCGTAGTGCTTATAACAGATAGGAAAATAAAGAATGTAGGGGAAAGAATGGAAGGGTAAATAGTGGAAGAGGATAGAGAGACACCACACACACACAGTGTATGTGGGGGGTGATGTGTGTGAGTAGGAGGCGGTGTGGGGGGGTAGAAGGTGAGATTGAGTGTGTTTGGGTTGGATTTGTTGGTATGTGAGGAGAGAGATAGTGCTGAGAGAGCAGAGGGAAACAAGGGGTTGTGAGTTTTGTGAGTTGTGTGATTTTTGTGGGTGTTTGAGATGGAGTAATAGGTTTGATGAGAGTGCGTAGTTTAGTGAGAGAGAGGATGGAGGTGGTGAGGGTTGTAGAGGATGAAGTAAGGAGGTTGGTGGGGGGGGATGTAAGGTGTGATATTAGTGTTTGTTTGGGTATGGTGTTGGGGTAGAGCTGTGTGTAGAGTAGTGAGGTATTTCTAGTTGTGTTGATTGGGGGGGGGGGTGGTGATTGTTGGTTAATTTAAACATTATTATTTGTTATAGGTCTAATTGAGATATTGAAAATTTTGAGAGAGAGTATTTTAGCGTGTAAAGTATGGAGTAAAGAATAAAATATAAAGAGTTATAGTTCTGATAAAATTTTGAAAAAAATAATAAAAAGAGTTGTTGAATGTTGAATTGAGGCGGTGTTTACTTTGATAATTATCTCTCACTTAATTGTTGAGAAATTATCTCTCACATAATATTAGAATAAGATAATTTAATTTCATATAAGACATATAACTATTAAGTGAGTTAATTTCTTATATAGTATACACATGAGAGAGAAGAATATGATGGGAATGTAGGTACTGATAGGGTGCTTTTTTTTTGTGGAAGTATTATAGTTAGTTTAAGAAGAGTTAGTGTATTTAGAAAGTATAATAGAGAGTTAGTATTTTTTGTGTAAAGTTCTCTTAGGGGAGTAAGAGAAAATAGGCGAGTATAAGATTATAAGAAAAATAGATATGACGAAGAGAAGAAAGAGATGTCATTGATTAGGTTAAGTAATTGATGAGATTGATTCTTAGGAGTTATAGTTACTATTATGATATAATTTATTTTGGGTTAGAGATAAAGATGAGGAATGTGAGGAAACTAAGTTTGGAGGTATAGATAGTTGTGATCATGTATTTTATCTGTGATCTACTAATATTTATATTAGAATTTTTCTTGTTGAATTAGATCTTGTATTTTTGGATTGTTCGTAGTTATTAAATTTTCTTAGTAGGTTGATTTTGGATTCTTTCATGTAAAGAGATGGAGGGTGTAGAGTGTGATTTTTAGAAGTATTTAGATGTTGATGGATTATGTTGTAGTGTCTAGGTGTTTTTTTATGGTCAGAGAGTCTGTAGGGATGTTTTATGTTTGGTGTTGTAAGATTGAAGGAGGGTTGTTTGTTATTATGATGTTTAGTTGTTTTTGTATAGTGATATGGGTATGTTGTGTGGGTGTGGGTTGGGTTGGTGGTGTGTTGGGTGTTTTTGTGGGTGGGTGTTGTTTGAGGTTTTTAATGTGTTTGGGTGTGTTTTTTGATTGTTTATTTTGTTTTGTAGGTGTGTGTGAGGTGTTTGGTTTTGATTATGATTTGTTTTGGTATAGGTTGGGTTATTTATTAAGTGTTTGGATTAATTTTTATTAAGTATTTAATGGTTAGTTTGTGGTGTTGTGTTATTGTTTTTTTAATGGAGTATTTTTGGTATAGAGTTTGTGTATTTGGTAGTGTATTTTTTTGGAGGGGTTTGGGTTTAGTTGTGTTTAAGTTTTAGTTTTGTGGTATTTTTTGTTTGGTTTAGGTGTTGTTGTTTTTTAGTGGGTAGTTGAGTATAGGTGTTGAAATTGGATGGTAGTTGAATAAGGGTGGGATTATGGTTTTTTGTTAGGATATAGTTTATAGATATTTAATAAAAATATATAGTGTTATATATTATTTTGTTTTGTTATATAGAGAATTATAATTTTAATTTAATATTTTTATTTTGTATTCTAGTCTACTATTAAACAATTGTCACACTTATTAATATTGAAAATATAAAAATTTACAATTAGAATATTAACAAAAAAATAAACAATAATCATAAAAAAAAATGGTACTTCACTTGTGGTTGCGACACTCACCTTGCCTCATCGATTTATGGTTTTTTCCCACCGAATTGCTCGGACACATCATTATATGGGCTAACACTCACGCTTGGCTTGTGAAGGCCCACGATGCCCTTCTTTATACACTGATCGACCATGAAAAATATCAAAACTTTACTTTTTAGGCATTTTTTGTAACAGCGTCATGGATGTCGGTCAAAACTTAAAACTTTGTCTTTTTCTTCCGTTTTTCATCCATATGAACCAAAAAATTCCAGCAAACGCATAACCTATGACCTAAAAACAAATTAAGAAGGATTTTAAGCCATAATAAAGATTAAATGCATGAAATAATAGGGTAAATGTGTTGTCCCACAATGAAGACTCGAACATGGATTATTGAGAAAGAAAGAGAGTGGTGAACACCCCCTACTCACACCTACCTACCCACATACGCACACACATATGCAAACATGCACGCACGTATACATACGCGCACACGAGATCGAGGGAGAGAAAGAGAGCGAGAGCGAGATAGATCATGTATTAAGATAAATGAGTGTCACATTTACGTTGTGATTAGAAGGAAGTATATATTATATATACTTATCCTTGAATACAATTTATGAAAGAAATAACATACTACATAATGTACCCTCTACTATGATCTTTATTTTTTATTCTAACAATATCTCCTTAAGGGACGATCAATTGGGTCCTTTTGCGGTTCGGTACGCCTTATGCATACTTGCAAGCTCCAATGTATCTTTTGAATCGTTTCCACGAGTCTCGTAAGTCTAACCGCTTGATGCGGCGGTTGGAACATCTAATTTTTACAACCTCCTATCAAGTATACTTGACCGTTGTATTGTTGTATAGGCAAGACCGGTGGAATATCATTCTCTAGGGGAATAGTGAGGTACGTTCGAGATGTATAACAATTTGGCCTAAAGGCGATGGAAGATTATTTTTGATATATTTATTAAAAAAATTGAAAGTCCTAATTAATACGTCTATATAGAATTATAAGAACAGTAGATATGCATGCAACACTATATATAACTTTTTAATCGTATAATGCTTTATTGATAAGAATCAAAGTATTACAAAGTGTTATGGGTCACACTTGTTGAAGGACAATGTATGTTTACTCTTTGAACAAGTAAACTTGATAAATTATTAATTTTACAAGCGAACTTGTAGGATCAACTAACTAATTGTAAGTTCGACAAAGGGAGTAAATAAAACTATAATAAAAACAACTATTAAAAGTGATAACATTACTCCCACAAACATTCTCGATTTATAGTGGTACAAGGTAGACTTCATGGTGGGATAGCTAGGGATGTGTTAATAATCTAGTGGAGAAGTACACTAGCATTAATTGCACGTCAATTGTTGGAAACACTCCCTCCATACTTTATTGAGCAGTTATGTCAACTGTTCACTATACTTTCACCAACTCGTACTAGTTTACTTTTAATTCGCAAAGGCCCTTTGTCCCTACCTTTTGTTTATGGAATTGTCTTGCCTAAACACTTTTAGAGATAAAAGCTTTGCTCAGTTTGTTTATCTCAAGGGAAGTTCATCAGGGTCATGCCGCTCCTGACTCTCTTCAAACCTCATCGTATTCCATTTACATATCAGCTGGTATCTATCCTAGCTAACGAGTATGTCTTCAAGTAATCTTCTACTTCCTTGACGATGTCTTTAACTTGAATACATTTGCTCCCACAAACAACAATTAAAAGAAATATCATTTACTCCCACAAACATTCTCTATTTATAGTGTTACGAAGTAGACTTCACGGTGGGGTAATTAGGGACGAGTTAATAATCTAGTGTTGAAGTACACTAGCATTTATTGCACGTCCATTCTTGAAAACACTCCCTCCATACTTTAGTGAACAGTTCTGCTAACTGTTCACTGTACTTTCACCAATTCGTACTAGGTGGTACTTTAATTCGAAAGATCTTTTGTCCCGCCCATTTGCTTTATCAAATTGTCTTGCCTAAACACTTTTAGGGATAAGAGCTTTGCTCAGTTTGTTTATCTCAAAAAGTAATGAAGTTCATCAGGGTATTACCACCACTGACTCACTTCAAACCTCAGCGTATTCCATTTACAAATTAGCTGGTATCTATCCCAGCTGACGAATATGTCTTTAAGTAATCTTAGGCTTCCTTGAATACGTTTGGAGTTGCTCGCTGAAGCAAAGCTTCCAATGTGTCCATCAGATTATCTCCGCTGATGTCTTAATTAGTGATTCTTTAATACTAGCCTAGATTTTCTGTTTTAAATATAGGCAAGTATAGATTAGGCATTCAATTGGCCCAACAATATCCCCTATATGAATTCTCAACTTTGCTAAGTCAAATTCTAGTAAGTAAGTACACATCTTTTTCCTACACGTAATTTTAATAAAGATGTGGAATACGTAGAGGGGGTGAATACGTTTCCGATTAAAAACTTTAGATCAAACGTTACACAACTCTCTATCGGCGGTCCCATAAATATATGGGGGCCGCCTAGTACATCAGGGGCCGCCCTATTTATGGGGACCGCCTCCAGTAGATGGTTTTTTAGACTAAATCGTTTGTATCGAATCACCGATCAAGTTTGATGTAATATGAGAATTGTCGAAAATACATTTACAATAACTAGATGCAATATTCTACAATAGATCACACTACAATGTTTTACTACAAAGAGCTATCACAACCATGACTAACACAATATACATAACAGTTCACATCATCATAAGCACAGTGCAAGTGTAAAAGTAAAGCGATAAATGTAAAAACACAAGTAAAGAGAAAGGTAAAAGAAAATGCAAACCGGACACGATGATTTATAGTGGTTCAGTCATGAAGCTCCTCTTAGCCCTACTTCACTCCCCGAGTATCTAAATCGAGAGTTACTTCACTAATCAACAAGCTCCCTTTCGGCGGAAAAAACCTTCTAACGTTGCTTACATTATTTTCTAACACTAAGCTAGATGTCGAGTTCTTCTTCGGGTACAACCAAACCGTATAAGTTTATGACCAACATAACAAACATTGTGTTTTATGGCCTAAAAACATAAACCGCATCACTTACATTATTTTCTGACACTAAGCTAAATGTCGAGTCCTATTTTAGCTAGAACCAATCTACCACTTCACCAATGTATTTTATGGCCTAATATACTAACCAACCCAGACTCAACACTTCCGAATTTATACACCATTCGGATCTACACACTACTAAAAATTAGAAGACATCGACTCGATCTATATGTAACAAATGTTACAAATGGATTAACTAGACTACATAACTTCGTATCTTGACGACGATGAAAGTTCTTATCTTGCACTTGAGGGAAGAAGGAAAGGATAGAAGATTGGATCACATTTAAACAAGATTAAACAAGTTAAATGATCAAAGATTTAGAGAGATTTAGTGAGATCTAGAGAGAGAAAGAACTAAAAGAAATTCGTTGAAAATAGTTGGAGGTGACCCACTATTTATAGGAGCTGAAAAACAGCCTGTCAGGAAACGGCGGTCCCAGATATATTAGGGGGCCACCGGTATTTAAGGGGGCCGCCGGCCTATTTAAGGGACCGCCCCGACAGACGCTCTTGTTTTTGTCTTTTTGTGGTGACAAACTTGTCTGGTAAAAGTGTAACATGTTTTGGGGGAAAAGAACCAGATTTTGAATTTTGAAATAATTACAACATAAAATATTTCTTTATAATTCAAAAATAATTTGTCTAATTAAGTTTTGAAAAAGTTATTTTGTTACATTTATAAAAATGTAAAGTTTAAGACAAAAACTTATTTCTTTGATCATCCTACAAGTTTAATGCTTGTTTGTACATACCTTATGTGATTTACGTCGGGTGTAAACCAATGTCCGTCTTGATGCATACTTGAGACGTCTAGAGATGTTGATGCATGTATGCATTGATGATTTGTGATTACGAGTAACTTGCGCACTTTACGTTACGTATTACAAGTCACATGTTTGTCATTACCAAAACATAAAGAGATCGTATAGATTAAATATCGTAATATTTGCACTAACAATCTCCCCCTTTTTGATGATGACAAACTATGTAAACTATAACACATAGTAAAGTTTAAAAGTTACTCGTTTACACTTCCTTCTCCCCCTTTTGTCGAAGCAAAAAGATATTATGTAGATAATGGTTGGAGCATATACGTTGGAGGTTTGAGAAGAAGACATGATAAGAGGGTACGTGCTCCGGGAGGAATGAGAAGAAGGTAGGTGCTCCGAGTATATAGGTTTGAGGTATGAGGAGAAGATATGAGAAATAAAAGTGAAGGTGATTGTGTGTTTCTTGGATAGTTTAGAAAAGGTCATGAGAGATGAGAGGTAGGCAAGAGAAGAAGGTAGGTACTTTGAGTGTATAGGTTGAAGGAATGAGGAAAAGGTAGGTGATCCAAGTATATTGGTTGGAGGAATGAGAAGACAACATGAGAAATACGGTTGAGGTGATTTTGTGTTTCTTGGATAATTTAGAGGATGTCGTGATAGATGAGAAGAAGGCATGAAAAGAAAGTAGGTACTTCAAATATATAAGTTGAAGGTATGAGAGGATGACCTTAAGGTTTAGGGTGATTTTGAAGTGGAGGAGGTGAAGTATTTGGAGTATGAATAAACCCTTCATCGTATTTGACAATCCCCAATCCTATCTTCCTATAAAGGTGAGCTTGCATCATCCTAGTGAAGTCTTCTATCATCATGGTTAAACTAAATCCATGCTATTAAACCACATAGCTCCTAGCTCCCCCTTGCTTATTGCATCCCCATGATAATTACATTCCTTGTATATTGACTCTAACGGATCCATGGATCAAATAAATTACCATCGATGCTCAAGAAGTTCGATGCAATTTAAATGAGCAAAACGCTTGCAAGTGCTCCCCCTCGGTGTATGCTCCCCCTTGTTTGGGGCACCAAGGAATCAAGATATTGTTGTGCTACAAAACAAAGTTAGTAGACAAGTGCACATATACATATAGCAAAACATTAGCGGGGAACTAGACATGCACTTCTAGGTTTTATTATTCTAAAGTATGACACTTTTGAAAGAAAGTTAGAAGCTAGACACATGCAATCATTATTTAAAAAACAACAATCTAAATGATATAATTAAAAGACTCAAGACGTATGTTTACGGAGAAAGATTAGATCGACTTTTGATAAACGAGAATTGGATTCGTTTATTGATTGACACAAAAATATTATGAGAATGACTTTTTAAAAGTAGAACGATATAGGTCGAAAGAACCGTTGTGTACTATATAGTTCTAAAGATTGTCTTTCTCTTTTTCCTTTTCCTACTCTTTTTCTTTTCCTTTTCTTTTTTTCGTTTTCTTTTTTTTTTTTTTTGTTTTTTTCTTTTTTCTTTATTTCCTATTTTTTTTCTTTCTTTCCCTTATGATCTTTACTGTTTGGTTGGAGAAATCCGCTTACGTTATTTGATAAACAAAATAGATTTGATATAATAGTAACTTGATTATTTGAGTGACACTGATGTGTCATCGTGTAGGTGTTATTTATGTTTTCAAGTTTTAAATTTATATATTGTGGACTTTACCTGAAACAACACTTTAATGGGCAGTGTACCCTATCAGATGGAGTTTTGTGGTAAGTTGGGTGTCGACACTAAGAACGGGAACTAATCTTTTATTTTATCAATATTTTGTTTATCTAAACTAAGTTAATTTAAACTATGTTAATTCTATTCTATGTTAAACCTATGCTAAACCTATGTTCATCCTAATTCTAACGGATAAGGGGGGTTTTCAGTCTGAGAGACTGGCACGGGTTTTGTGGTAACTTAGATCAATTTAAGACACAATAACGCAAGCAGACAGACAAAAGATAGAAGAGCAGTCTAGCCAAATATAAGAAAACTGTATTAACCATGACTAATCTAATTAAAACGTTAGTTTATTTATTTGGTGCAATGAGTGCTTATCTCGAGGCGGCTATCTATTCCAGATTTAGGCTGTACTTCTTCCTAAAACCTAGACACGTAGAATTCTGTCACAACTAAACGCATCCGCATAAAGTATCATATTTACTAATTATAATCTATCTTAGGAGATTAATAATGGTGTTCTTGTTAAAACCCTAGCTCATAGAGACTTTACCTACTTACTGCTTAATGGAAATTTATATACTAGTAGTCCACTGTCCAAATATTTACCAATTGACTAAGAACATACTCGTTGATCTCAGGTTCACCTGCTGGTCCAGCTAAGCTCAGTAATCTAAAGGCAAAGATAGGGAATTTGTTGTGATCCTATTGATCTAGATATATAAATCACTATATGGAGAGCCATCCCAGCATCTAGCGTCGGTATCACTAGATCGAGTTGAATGACAGGTCACATACAAAAGAATGTAAACAAGTATAAATTGATAATCATAAACAAGCAATCAACGATAAATTAAGCAGTCGATATAAATAAACCAAACATTTAAATCTTTATAATCATGGCTAATACCCAAGGGTATTAGTCCTTAATCATCATAATCAATACTAGAGTAATAATCCAACCAAAGTAAACTAACCGAGTTAAACGAATGATACCAAAAATCGAACGATTACAAGAGTATAGGAGATTACAAGGTGTTTCTTATGCAATTAGTAGCTTTGTTTGACCTCTTCTACTCTTCTTGTCTTTTGAAAATTAACTTTTGTGGTTAAGGTATCGAAAATATGATCAAGCACACTGAAAACCCATTTTTAGGTTTTCTATTTATATTGTCTGGAATTTGGTCGATACGGCGTATCGATAGAGTTGGATACAGCGTATCGAGGGTATCTTGGAGTAGGGACCATGTTGGATATCTTCCAGAATATTTTATTAGTTTATATTGAATACGGTGTATGGATGTCTCTTGGATACGGCTTATTGGATTTTGTATCTTTGTGTTTTCTTGTGAAGTGTAGGCACATATACGTCGTATCGTCCTTGATGGATACGGCGTATAGGATGTCAGAGTCAGTTTCTTCATATTTCTTTGTTTAAACTCCAGAATGTGTGGGCGACACACGGAGGTTTGTGTGGCTAGAGTGGTGGCTTGTTCTATAAGTGTTATTGTGGTAATTTTGGGCTAAAAGGGGAGAGGATCGGCGGAACGGCTCGGTACGAGCCTAGAGGGAGTTGCAGTCCGAGCAAGGGAAATAGATACGGACGTATATGGCTAACCACTTCAGCAAGAAAAAACACCCCATATAGCGTAAACTGCCTAACTTAGTACAGCACCCTCCTCGACACAGAGATCAAAGGCCCGAGGAATGCAAACTGCGCTCCCCTCGCCAACGCGCACTCCCCGCCCCATGAACACCGCCATTGACTAGGTCGAGGGGCGAAGGCCCACCACCTCCACGACCCCCTCCACCCAGCGCGGCGGGCCGCCAGGCACCGCATCGGCCAGAGCCGCTGGGGAGGGCCCCCGCCCACCCGCGAGCAGGCCCAGGCGCCGACGGCCCGGGGAATCGGACGAACGAGGATAGGGACAAGGCAGAGTTAGGGTGGAGCCGAGGAAAGGGATATAGAGGGGCTGCGCCCACCACCGAGGGCCCCACCAGTCACAAGCCCCGACGCAGAAGAGTGAGGGAGAGGGGGTGGGAGATCACCGGAGGGAGGAGGGGTGGGAAGGTCGGGTGTGCGGGAAAGGGGGTGAAACCGGAGGCAAGAGGGGGTAGGTGAAGGGAGGGCGGGCAGGGGAGGGGACTCGTTGGATCTAGCGGGAGTGGGAGAGGTGGAGGGGTCCGAGGGAGGGGGCTAGTGGTAGGGCGAGGGAAGGAGAGGGGAAATGAGACACACGAGAGACGGTAAAGCTGGGAGGAAAGGTGGAAGTGCGGGAAAGGTGGGGGGGAGGGCTGGTAGGGAGGTATCGGGGGAGGCCGGTGGGGTGGGGGAGGGCAGGGTGGGGGGGTTAGTGGCAGTGGGAGGAGGAGGGATCGAAGTTAGGCGATGGGTAGGGCGGTGGTTAGAGTCCGGGGATGGTGAGGGGGGGCGTGTGGAGGTGTGTTCCTCTTTTTTTTTCTCTTTATTTTTAGCTTTTCTCTCTTTTTTCTCTTTTTTTCTTCTTCCCTGTTTCTTGCTTTTTCTTCGCTGATATAGCTTCCCCCTTTCCCTTACTAATTCCGGCTTCTCTTCTTTTTAGCTAATTCTTTCCAAGTACTCCTAATACTGCAATCTCAAAATATAAACATTTAGTAACAATTTGGGCAATTAATTATATAAAATGGGTAATTTACATGGGATAAATGATGCTATAAAAGTGACGTTATTTGATGTCATCAAATATCCCCCCACTTGAATCCTACTTGTCCTCAAGTAGCCTTTAGAAGTTTATAAAAATGTATCCCTAAGGATTTTCTCCGTTAAGCATTTATTTGATTAATTACATGTACACAACCAAACACCTCACAAAATAGGAAGATGAAAACACTCAAATCACTCAACTAATCTATGTGATAATATGTAACTAATTCGCTTATATTGCCCTCGGTAGTGATGAGATTATTCTATCATTGGCTCTTGGCAAAGAAGGATACACCATTCTCCACATAAAGCTAAGGAGAGTAACAAGTTTATTAAAGAGGTTAACATTGGGTTGGTTTTCATTTTAAAGGCTTAAAGGGTTTGATCACTTTATCTAATCTCTACCGATACCAATATTCCAGAAAAGGTGACAAAGACTATACATACACACCCATAACGATGGGATAGACACATATGACTGCATTCAAACCTTAACTCAAATAAACTAAAGAGTAGGACTAGTAGTGATATATGGTGTGGATCTTCTAATCTTTTCTCCAAAAGTAATAAACCAACAAGGCGGACAAAACCACACATACATGGCCGTAACGAAGGAATAGACACATGTGATTGCTCGCATCCTCATTCGAGTAAGACCTAAGGATATGGATTAGGAAAGGGAAATAATTGTTGTTAAATAAAATTTTTAGAAACAATTAGATTAAGTCCAAACAAATAAGGCACAAGTTGCTAGATACTTTTCCTGACTGTTACCATGATAAAGATACAACTATATGTACAAACGTCTTGATCATAGATCAAAACAACAACCTAAGTTGGCGTTCCCGTAACAGTCAACTCCCAATCATCCCATACTATACATACTTTTACAAGACAAGTGGCGATATCTACCACTTTATACAAAACCTTTACTCGTTTTGATTTTTATAACCATGTATCAACGATATAATTCGTTTTCAAATAATACATATCAATTTAAGCTTTAACGGAACCGACTATCTCTGATTTCTCCTTTTTTTTGTTACAATTTTCTATTTTTTTCGCTTTTTTTTAAACCAATACAATACTACGAATTCGGTAATTACACATTGTTCATGATCATAATAACTTCGGATAATTTCTTTCATAATTCTTCAATCTTCGAAAGTACCAATAATTGTGATGGTAGTAAAATTACATGAGTTTGACAACTTTTTACATTCCCATTGTAATGTGCAATTTTTCCCAACCATACCGGAGATAGAAAATGACACAAGACACAAGAAATACATATTTTACACTTTAAGCAACTAGCAATTGATAAATGGACTTAATCTAATAGGGTAGGCTAAGGTGTAAAGGTGTAATGAAACAAATAGTTGGTGTTTATCTTAAAGGATTGACTCTATTGGTTTTTCTATATGTATCTTACTCTTAAAATACGAGTAAACAAAGGGTTTATACAGGGTTAACTAACCAATGTAGTTAGTTAATAAAACAACATATATAGGCTTTTTGGGTGTAATCCTAGAATAAAAAAATTTTAACCAATTTCAACAAGTTAACTTCATCTAAATCATAGTACTCTTTATTGTGGTTCTCGAATAGATATTACCAAGAAAGTTCTTAAAGCTCTCCAACATTCCACCAGCACACTCATAATTTTGTGGAATTTGGGTAAACATTTAGAAACAGATAAGGCTGAATCCTCTCAATATCTAATAAGGGTTATGTGTGCAGGTTATGTAACCAGTAATTTCACAAAAGTATGTTTGATTTTTTTTTAAATTTGAGCAAAATTCAAGCATTTTAATGTGATAAATAGGACAAGTAACGTTCTAATTACCACCCCCACTTAAATTATACAACGTCCTTGTTGTATAGATAAAACATTAAAAAAGGGAAATAAAAGAATTACAACATGAAACTCCTATGATGTTTTGCTCGGTAGATTCTCCGTTGTTGATTTCATGAGCAAGAATTCTAGATTATAAGACTTCACCTAACTTTTGTCGATTTCTTTCCTAGCGAGCGAGGTCATGTTGCAAAAATATAAATAAACATGCAAAATCCTATCTCGGGTATCCTACGGTTAATAAAATAAAAACAAAGCTATACATGCAGTCAATACGCCGTATCCCAAAACCTGGATATGCCGTATAGAAAGACCTGTAAAAAGTATCTATACTGGCAGTCTTCCAAATATGCCGTACCATATAATGAATACGCCGTATTGAAAGAACTGACAATAAAGTTTTAAATGCAGAAAAATAAAGGACTGATAACGTCCAGACATTCAATACGCCGTATGGTATGGAGCGGATACACCGTATTGATATTTTGGGAAGACAGACTCGATAAAAAAAAACCTGTATGGGTTGTCTCCCGGGAAGCACTTTTCTTTTCAGTTAAGTCTTTAAGTTAGACTTTTTCTTCAGCTCCCTTCTACTCCACTTCATGCATGCTATTGTGCCCGCGTGTGAGCCATTCTTCCATTTTCGCATCTCGGATATATTCGGGTCCTAAGTTCAAGACCCCATTGTAGAAACTTTTGAGCTTTTGGTACGGATGTGAGACTCCATTCAGCTTGTCATGCATACTTACCTTTAGTAATGGCCTGATCTTGTTGCATTGGGCATCGGATAGATGTTTAAACCTCGGGTGTGTGATCGTGCCATTTGTAAGTCACGTTATCATTACCATTATGGATAGTGATTAATCCGTCAAACCTTCTTGCTTCCACACATGAAACTTTGTAGAATGGTTCTCAAAAAATGATATCTCCCATGTCTTGATCTCGGTAGCCATCCATATTCTCCACTACTACAAAATGAGTTACAACAGAATAGTTTCCGACAAATATAGGTACATTCATAAAAGCTCCAACTGCGTTCTCTCCTTTATATTCAACTTTGTCCTTCATTATAGAATTATAAAACTTTTTAGACATGACATTAACGGATAAAATTAGGAAAAAGTTAGCATTTACATGTTCAAAACCTATCATGCACGAAAATCTTAAGTTGTAGGCACAATCAATATGGATCTTCCGGTCAAAGTCACAAAAACTAGGGTATTCGTCAAAACTTTCATTATTCCTAGTCTTGATTGTAACACCCCCAAACAATGATACGCAGCGAAATAGAACATTTGGGGTGCTACTTCATAATACATGCACACGAGTCCCGAAAAACATTCAAAGATACGTTTATAAACACGATTTCATTTATAAAAAAAAATCAGAGTTACATAGGTCCCAATACCAACGTAGAAATTTATTTCTAAAAGTCACAACACGACTTGATTTCTTAAACATTTATTTAGTTTATGACACTGCTTCACCGAGACATCGTCCTTAAACATAAACAGTTAGAACGCATATTTGGTTCAACAAAACGTATAACATTGCTCGCAAGCCAAGTTATATATAAATAATGTATTCCAACTAATGAGCCCGTGTACCGACACTTAACACATTCATCCCGTAGGACGAAATAATGTCCGAAAAGTATGCCCCTTCTCCCATTACTAACTACAAAATGTTCGTTACAGGGTGCTCGCTTATCAATCAAGGATTCATACCCCGGACAGGGTTGTCAAACCCAATAGATCTATTTAATGCATTAGCGTTCACCATTAATAAGGCAATTAATGGTCACACAGTAAAAGGCATATACTCAATAGTGCATGGAATCATATTTAGCATCAAAACACATTGCGTTCTCATTTTTAAATAAGCAAGTATCCCCTTGCGGGTTTAAAAACATTTAAAACACTTAAAAGCGAAGGTATGAACTCACCTTGATTCGAAGCAAGAAGATAAATAATCGAAACTATCCAGGAAGATCAACGAAACACGATCACGCCTATAATTTATGTTCACTCGAATTACTATGCTGAAAAGTTATAATCAACGATGCGTTCATCGTATAACAAAATCATATATTTATATAGTATATGTATTCATACATGTGATGAGAAATCTACTTGCGCCTTAGATCCTAATACCCCACAGTATTAGGTACGATTATTCCTTTTATTTATATTATACATCGCTTAATAAAAAACTTTCTATTTTAGGAAACTTTCTATTTTTGGAAAGTTACCATTTTTAGTAAGTCTCGTTATCCAATCATATTCATAATAATATTTAATTATCTCGTCGAATCTTCGACATTCAATTTGATTATTATTTACTCACATCGGGATTATGTCCCGTATATTACAAAGTTTCTATTTTTAGAATCTACTTCGTTCATAATAATGGCTAAGTTTAAAATATCTTACTCGTTGTAATAATAGCGTGTAATTACTTTTATTATACCCAACAAGTTTAGTATTAACCCGTTGACTTTCAAAAGTCAACATTAGACTTTAATTGAATTGACCCGCTTATATCACATTTTCACGACTCGGACTCAAAAGAGATTTTATGTAAAACGACATTCCGGACAACTTTTTAGTTTTAGCCGAGACCCGAAACTCGACAAAAAATGACCAAAATGCCCCTGCAAGTTTCTGCAGGAACCTTGACATTTTTAATAAAAACGCAGACTTTGACCTTGGGTTCTGACCTGTTATTATTCGATTTTAAATCTAGCGAGCCTCGCGGCAAATTAAAACATCATTCCGAGCAACTTTCGTGTTTCGCCTGAAGGCCGAAACGGACTCGAAAGTGCTCAAAACGAGCATTAATTTCCTGACAGCAAACACAATTATCTACAAGTGCTGAGTTTTTACGCTGAAAATATATATCTCGTTTTAGCTCTAACTTTTTCGTTATTAGGAGTTAGAAGCTCCATTTTATGTCAAAATGATCGTCTAAGAATGCTTTATCATATTTTTAATCAAAAATCAGATTTTATAAAATCTTGACCCTCGTTTACCGTGCCAAAGTTTTTGTACAAAGTACACCTTTTATAATTCACGCTAAAACTCATTTTTGACCCAAAAGCTCATCTAAAATGCATTTAATATGGCCTATAATTTATACTTAACTCGCTCAATCATTTTATAACATCAACTAACTAATCGGCGCAAGATTTTATCGATTCCATCACATGCAACGACTAATATCAAATCGAATGAATAAAACAAAGAAAACAAAGTATAAAGGAATGCTCACAATGCTATACGGAGCAAGATCTGAAAAATAAAAATGTCGGGTCGTTCTCCTTGTGTCTTAGCCGCAGCTCACTCCCAACCAAACCAAACCAAACTCGAACTCAAATCAACCAAATAAATAACAACTCAATAAACCACACCCTTGTGTGTCTTTTGCTCGGTTCGAA